>JBAPLH010001368.1:0-27112 GCA_037897445.1 Ceriops zippeliana | reverse complement strand
TCAATGCCAATGAACCCTCTATTCAATGAATTCATTCGATTCCAACAAACAATAGTGTCATTGTTCTTTATTAGTATTTCTCATTGGTATTAAACGTTAAATTCCATGAAAAAGGAGTCTCTCCCATCATTTCTAGTCAATGAGGTTCCTTTTTTGATTCCTAACACACACTTTTTAATTCAACGATATTAAATATTACGAACTTGGCAAAACTATCTAGTATGTTAATTAAACAAGCAAGTCTCAAACACCATTAAAGAACTCTTGAAATGTGTTTACTTGTATCATCCAATTGCAGTCATTCCTCTTGGTTTGCTGTTCGTACCACATGTTATTTGTCTTAACTCTGGAATGAGATGTTATTTTCAATTTGACAAAATAAGCTAAAAAGGATTGCCGACTTTTCCCTCAATGACCATTTTTTAGGCAAAGACTATGACTATCTTTTGTGTCTGGTTAATGATTGATATTCATTGTGAAATCCAATGCAATGAACCTCTATCAATGAATTCATTCGATTCAACAAACAATAGTGTCATTGTTCTTGTCTTAGTAATTTCTCATTGATATTAAACGATAAATTCCATGAAAAAGGAGTCTCTCCATCATTTCTAGTCAATGAGGTTCCTTTTTTGATTCCCAAACACCACTTTTTTTAATACAGCGATCATAACAAATTAACCAAAACTATGGCAAAAACTATCCTAGTATACTTAATATTAAAACAAGCCAAGTCTAAACACCACCATTAAAACTCTAAATGTGTTTTACTTGTATCATCCTCAAAGGCAAGTCATTCCTCTTGGTTTGCTGCTCCGTACTAATGCTAAGTGGTTTCAACTCATGAATAATGATATATTCAATTCGCAAAAAGGCTAAAAAGGATTGCCTCTTGTCCCAAAGACCATTTTTTATGCAAAGAGCGTATGAAAACTATCTTTTGATGTCTTGCTTAATGATTATATTCATTGTGCGAAATCAATGCCAATGAACCCGACTATTCTCAATGAATTCATTCGATTCCAACAAACAATAGTGTCATTGTTCTTATTATTAGTATTTCTCATTGATATAGTAAATGTTAAATTCCATTTGAAAAAGCAGTCTCTCCACCCATCATTTCTAGTCAATGAGGTTCCTTTTTTGTATTCCAAACACACTTTTTAATACAACGATCATAAAATTAACAACTATGGCAAAACTATATAGTATATTAATTAAAACAAACAAGTCTGAAAAAACAAACCATTTAAAACTCTAAATGTGTTTTACTTGTATCATCCAAAGCAGTCATTCCTCTCTTGTTTGCTGTCCGTACCAATGTTAAGTGGTTTTTTAACTCATGAATAATAGATATATTTCAATTTGCAAAAAGCTAAAAAGACTATTGCCTCTTGTCCCAAAGACCATTTTTTATGCAAAGACTATGAAACTATCTTTTGTGTCTTGCTTAATGATTTATATTCATTGTGAAATCAATGCCAATGAACCTTCTATTCAATGAATTACATTCGGTTTCCAACAAAACATAGATGTCATGTTTGTCTTTATTAGTATTTCTCATTGATTTATTAAACGTTATGTGGATTCAAGAAAAGGAGTAACTCTCCATCATTTGCTAGTCAATGCTGGTTCATTTTTTTGATTCCAAACACACTTTTTAATACATCACGATAATAAAATTAACAATCACTATGGCAAAACTAATCTAGTTATGTAATTTAAACACAAGCAAGTCCTTAAAACACTCATCTAAAACTCGTTGTAAATGTGTTTACTTGTATCATCCAAAGCCAGTGCATTCCTTTTGTGTCTTGCTTAATGATTATATTCATTGTGAAATCAATGCCAATGAACCCTCTATTCAATGAATTCATTCGATTCCAACAAACAAAATAGTGTCATTGTTCTTTATTAGTATTTCTCATTGATATTAAACGTTAAATTCCATGAAAAAGGAGTAGTCTCCCATCATTTCTAGTCAATGAGGTTCCTTTTTTGATTCTCAAACACACTTTTTAATACAGCGATCATAAAATTAACAACTATGGCAAAAAACTATCTAGTATATTAATTAAAACAAACAAGTCTAAACACCATTAAAACTCTAAATGTGTTTACTTGTTGTATCATCCAAAGCAGTCATTCCTCTTGGTTTGCTGTTCCGTACTAATGTTAAGTGGTTTTAACTCATGAATAATGATATATTCAATTCGCAAAAAGCTAAAAAGGGATTGCCTCTTGCCCAAAGACCATTTTTTATGCAAAGACTATGAAAACTATCTTTTGTGTCTTGCTTAATGATTATATTCATTGTGAAAATCAATGCCAATGAACCCTCTATTCAATGAATTCATTCGATTCCAACAAACAATAGTGTCATTGTTCTTTATTAGTATTTCTCATTGATATTAAAACGTTAAAATCCATGAGAAAAAGGAGTCTCTCCCCCATCATTTCTAGTCAATGAGGTTCCTTTTTTGATTCCAAACACACTTTTTAATACAACGATCATAAAATTAACAAACTATGGCAAAACTATCTAGTATATTAATTAAAAACAAAAACAAGTCTAAACACCATTTTAAAACTCTAAAATGTGTTTACTTGTATCATCCAAAGCAGTCATTCCTCTTGGTTTGCTGCTGTCCGCGTACTAATGTTAAGTGGTTTTAACTCATGAATAATGATATATTTATATTCAATTCGCAAAAAGCTAAAAAGGATTGCCTCTTGCCCCAAAGACCATTTTTTATGCAAAGACTATGAAACTATCTTTTGTGTCTTGCTTAATGATTATATTCATTGTGAAATCAATGCCAATGAACCCTCTATTCAATGAATTCATTCGATTCCAACAAACAATAGTGTCATTTGTTCTTTATTAGTATTTTTCTCATTGATATTAAACGTTAAATTCCAAGAAAAAGGAGTCTCTCCCCATCATTTCTAGTCAATGAGGTTCCTTTTTTTGATTCCAAACAACACTTTTTAATACAACGATCATAAAATTAACAACTATGGCAAAACTATCTAGTATATTAATTAAAACAAACAAGTCTAAAACACCATTAAAACTCTAAATGTGTTTACTTGTATCATCCAAAGCAGTCATTCCTCTTGGTTTGCTGTCCGTACTAATGTTAAGTGGTTTAAACTCATGAATAATGATATATTCAATTCGCAAAAAGCTAAAAAGGATTGCCTCTTGTCCAAAGACCATTTTTTATGCAAAGAGTATGAAAACTATCTTTTGTGTCTTGCTTAATGATTATATTCATTGTGAAATCAATGCCAATGAACCCTCTATTCAATGAATTCATTCGATTCCAACAAACAATAGTGTCATTGTTCTTTATTAGTATTTCTCATTGATATTAAAACGTTAAATTCCAAGAAAAAGGAGTCTCTCTCCCATCATTTCTAGTCAATGAGGTTCCTTTTTTTGATTCCAAACACACTTTTTAAATACAGCGATCATAAAATTAAACAACTATGGCAAAACTATCTAGTATATTAATTAAAACAAAACAAGTCTAAACACCATTAAAACTCTAAATGTGTTTACTTGTATCATCCAAAGCAGTCATTCCTCTTGGTTTGCTGTCCGTACTAATGTTAAGTGGTTTAACTCATGAATAATGATATATTCAATTCGCAAAAAGCTAAAAAGGATTGCCTCTTGTCCCAAAGACCATTTTTTTTATGCAAAGACTATGAAACTATCTTTTTGTCTTTGCTTAATGATTATATTCATTGTGAAATCAATGCCAATGAACCCTCTATTCAATGAATTCATTCGATTCCAACAAACAATAGTGTCATTGTTCTTTTTATTAGTATTTCTCATTGATATTAAACGTTAAATTCCAAGAAAAAGGAGTCTCTCCCCATCATTTCTAGTCAATGAGGGTTCCTTTTTTGATTCCAAACACACTTTTTAATACAACGATAATCAAATTAACAACTATGGCAAAACTATCTAGTATATCAATTAAAACAAACAAGTCTAAACACCATTAAAACTCTAAATGTGTTTACTTGTATCATCCAAAGCAGCAGTCATTCCTCTTGGTTTGCTGTCCCGTACTAATGTTAAGTGGTTTAACTCATGAATAATGATATATTCAATTCGCAAAAAGCTAAAAAAGGATTGCCTCTTGTCCCAAAGACCATTTTTTTATGCAAAGACTATGAAACTATCTTTTGTGTCTTGCTTAATGATTATATTCATTGTGAAATCAATGCCAATGAACCCTCTATTCAATGAATTCATTCGATTCCAACAAACAATAGTGTCATTGATCTTTATTAGCATTTCTCATTGATATTAAACGTTAAATTCCAAGAAAAAGGAGTCTCTCCCATCATTTCTAGTCAATGAGGTTCCTTTTTTGATTCAAAACACACTTTTTAATACAGCGATCATAAAATTAACAACTATGGCAAAACTATCTAGTATATTAATTAAAACAAACAAGTCTAAACACCATTAAAACTCTAAATGTGTTTACTTGTATCATCCAAAGCAGTCATTCCTCTTGGTTTGCTGTCCGTACTAATGTTAAGTGGTTTAAACTCATGAATAATGATATATTCAATTCGCAAAAAAGCTAAAAAGGATTGCCTCTTGTCCCAAAGACCATTTTTTTATGCAAAGACTATGAAACTATCTTTTGTGTCTTGCTTAATGATTATATTCATTGTGAAATCAATGCCAATGAACCCTCTATTCAATGAATTCATTCGATTCCAACAAACAATAGTGTCATTGTTCTTTATTAGTATTTCTCATTGATATTAAAACGTTAAATTCCAAGAAAAAAGAGTCTCTCCCATCATTTCTAGTCAATGAGGTTCCTTTTTTTGATTCCAAACACACTTTTTAATACAACGATCATATTAAATTAACAACTATGGCAAAACTATCTAGTATATTAATTAAAACAAACAAGTCTAAAACACCATTAAAACTCTAAATGTGTTTACTTGTATCATCCAAAGCAGTCATTCCTCTTGGTTTGCTGTCCGTACTAATGTTAAAGTTTTAAGTGGTTTAACTCATGAATAATGATATATTCAATTCGCAAAAAGCTAAAAAGGATTGCCTCTATTGTCCCAAAGACCATTTTTTTTTTATGCAAAGACTATGAAACTATCTTTTGTGTCTTGCTTTAATGATTATATTCATTGTGAAATCAATGCCAAATGAACCCTCTATTCAATGAATTCATTCGATTCCAACAAACAATAGTGTCATTGTTCTTTATTAGTATTTCTCATTGATATTAAACGTTAAAATCCAAGAAAAAAGGAGTCTCTCCCATCATTTCTAGTCAATGAGGTTCCTTTTTTTGATTCCAAACACACTTTTTTTATAATACAGCGATCATAAAATTAACAACTATGGCAAAACTATCTAGTATATTAATTAAAACAAAACAAGTCTAAACACCCATTAAAACTCTAAATGTGTTTTACTTATATCATCCAAAGCAGTCATTCCTCTTTGGTTTGTTTGCTGTCCGTACTAATGTTAAGTGGTTTAACTCATGAATAATGATATATTCAATTCGCAAAAAGCTAAAAAGGATTGCCTCTTGTCCCCAAAGACCATTTTTTATATGCAAAGACTATGAAACTATCTTTTGTGTCTTGCTTAATGATTATATTCATTGTGAAATCAATGCCAATGAACCCTCTATTCAATGAATTCATTCGATTCCAACAAACAATAGTGTCATTGTTCTTTATTAGTATTTCTCATTGATATTAAACGTTAAATTCCAAGAAAAAGGAGTCTCTCTCCCATCATTTCTAGTCAATGAGGTTCCTTTTTTGATTCCAAACACACTTTTTAATACAGCGATCATAAAATTAACAACTATGGCAAAACTATCTAGTATATTAATTAAAACAAACAAGTCTAAACACCATTAAAACTCTAAATGTGTTTACTTGTATCATCCAAAGCAGTCATTCCCTCTTGGTTTGCTGTCCGTACTAATACTAATGTTAAGTGGTTTAACTCATGAATAATGATATATTCAATTCGCAAAAAAGCTAAAAAGGATTGCCTCTTGTCCCAAAGACCATTTTTTTATGCAAAGAACTATGAAACTATCTTTTGTGTCTTGCTTAATGATTATATTCATTGTGAAATCAATGCCAATGAACCCTCTATTCAATGAATTCATTCGATTCCAACAAACAATAGTGTCATTGTTCTTTTTATTAGTATTTTCTCATTTGATATTAAACGTTAAATTCCAAGAAAAAAGGAGTCTCTCCCATCATTTCTAGTCAATGAGGTTCCTTTTTTGATTCCAAACACACTTTTTTAATACAAACAGCGATCATGAAATTTAACAACTATGGCAAAACTATCTAGTATATTAAAACAAAACAAACAAGTCTAAACACCATTAAAACTCTAAAATTTGTTTACTTATATCATCCAAAGCAGTCATTCCTCTTGGTTTGCTGTCCGTACTAATGTTAAGTGGTTTAACTCATGAATAATGATATATATTCAATTCGCAAAAAGCTAAAAAGGATTGCCTCTTGTCCCCAAAGACCATTTTTTTATGCAAAGACTATGAAACTATCTTTTGTGTCTTGCTTAATGATTATATTCATTGTGAAATCAATGCCAATGAACCCTCTATTCAATGAATTCATTCGATTCCAACAAACAATAGTGTCATTGTTCTTTATTAGTATTTTCTCATTGATATTAAACGTTAAATTCCATTCCAAACAAAAAGGAGTCTCTCCCCATCATTTTATAGTCAATGAGGTTCCTTTTTTTTGATTCCAAACACACACTTTTTAATACAAGCGATCATAAAATTAAACAACTATGGCAAAACTATCTAGTATATTAATTAAAACAAACAAGTCTAAACACCATTAAAAACTCTAAATTGTTTTACTTGTATCATCCAAAGCAGTCATTCCCTCTTGGTTTGCTGTCCGTACTAATGTTAAGTGGTTTAACTCATGAATAATGATATATTCAATTCGCAAAAAAGGCTAAAGGATTGCCTCTTGCCCCAAAGACCATTTTTTTTATGCAAAGACTATGAAACTATCTTTTGTGTCTTGCTTAATGATTATATTCATTGTGAAATCAATGCCAATGAACCCTCTATTCAATGAATTCATTCGATTCCAACAAACAATAGTGTCATTGTTCTTTATTAGTATTTCTCATTGATATTAAAACGTTAAATTCCAAGAAAAAAAGGAGTCTCTCCCATCATTTTCTAGTCAATGAGGTTCCTTTTTTTTGATTCCAAACACACTTTTTAATACAACGATCATAAAATTAACAACTATGGCAAAAAACTATCTAGTATATTAATTAAAACAATACAAGTCTAAAACACCATTAAAAATCTAAATGTGTTTACTTTGTATCATCCAAAGCAGTCATTCCTCTTGGTTTGCTGTCCCGTAACTAATGTTAAGTGGTTTAACTCATGAATAATGATATATTCAATTCGCAAAAAGCTAAAAAGGATTGCCTCTTGTCCCATAAAGACCATTTTTTTATGCAAAGACTATGAAAAACTATCTTTTGTGTCTTGCTTAATGATTATATTCATTGTGAAATCAATGCCAATGAACCCTCTATTCAATGAATTCATTCGATTCCAACAAACAATAGTGTCATTGTTCTTTATTAGTATTTTCTCATTGATATTAAACGTTAAATTCCATGAAAAAAGGAGTCTCTCCCCATCATTTCTAGTCAATGAGGTTCCTTTTTTGATTCCAAACACACACTTTTTAATACAGCGATCATAAAAATTAACAACTATGGCAAAAACTATCTAGTATATTAATTAAAAACAAACAAGTCTAAACACCATTAAAACTCTAAATGTTGTTTACTTATATCATCCAAAGCATCAGTCATTCCTCTGGTTTGCTGTCCGTACTAATGTTAAGTGGTTTAAACTCATGAATAATGATATATATTCAATTCGCAAAAAGCTAAAAAAGGATTGCCTCTTGCCCCAAAGACCATTTTTTATGCAAAGACTAATGAAACTATCTTTTGTGTCTTGCTTAATGATTATATTCATTGTGAAATCAATGCCAATGAACCCTCTATTCAATGAATTCATTCGATTTCCAACAAAACAATAGTGTCATTGTTCTTTATTAGTATTTCTCATTGATATTAAACGTTTTAAATTCCAAGAAAAAGGAGTCTCTCCCATCATTTCTAGTCAATGAGGTTCCTTTTTTTGATTCCAAACACACTTTTTAATACACAGCGATCATAAAAAATTAACAACTATGGCAAAAACTATCTAGTATATTAATTAAAACAAACAAGTCTAAACACCATTAAAACTCTAAATGTGTTTACTTATATTCATCCAAAGCAGTCATTCCTCTTGGTTTGCTGTCCGTACTAATGTTAAGTGGTTTTAACTCATGAATAATGATATATTCAAATTCGCAAAAAGCTAAAAAGGATTGCCTCTTGTCCCAAAAGACCATTTTTTATGCAAAAGACTATGAAACTATCTTTTTGTGTCTTGCTTAATGATTATATTCATTGTGAAATCAAATGCCAATGAACCCTCTATTCAATGAATTCATTCGATTCCAACAAACAATAGTGTCATTGTTCTTTATTAGTATTTCTCATTGATATTAAACGTTAAATTCCAAGAAAAAGGAGTCTCTCCCATCATTTCTAGTCAATGAGGTTCCTTTTTTTGATTCCAAACACACTTTTTAATACACAACGATCATAAAATTAACAACTATGGCAAAACTATCTAGTATATTAATTAAAACAAACAAGTCTAAAACACCATTAAAACTCTAAATGTGTTTAACTACTTGTATCATCCAAAAGCAGTCATTCCTCTTGGTTTGCTGTCCGTACTAATGTTAAGTGGTTTAACACATGAATAATGATATATATTCAATTCGCAAAAAGCTAAAAAGGATTGCCTCTTGTCCCAAAGACCATTTTTTTATGCAAAGACTATGAAACTATCTTTTTGTGTCTTGCTTAATGATTATTATTCATTGTGAAATCAATGCCAATGAAACCTCTATTCAATGAATTCATTCGATTCCAACAAACAATAGTGTCATTGTTCTTTATTAGTATTTCTCATTGATATTAAACGTTAAATTCCATGAAAAAGGAGTCTCTCCCATCATTTCTAGTCAATGAGGTTCCTTTTTTTGATTCCAAACACACTTTTTAATACACAGCGATCATAAAATATAACAACTATGGCAAAACTATCTAGTATATTTAATTAAAACAAACACAAGTCTAAACACCACCATTAAAACTCTAAATGTGTTTACTTGTATCATCCAAAGCAGTCATTCCTCTTGGTTTGCTGTCCGTACTAATGTTAAGTGGTTTAACTCATGAATAATGATATATTCAATTCGCAAAAAAGCTAAAAAGGATTGCCTCTTGTCCCAAAAAGACCATTTTTTGATATGCAAAGACTATGAAACTATCTTTTGTGTCTTGCTTAATGATTATATTCATTGTGAAATCAATGCCAATGAACCCTCTATTCAATGAATTCATTCGATTCCAACAAAACAATAGTGTCATTGTTCTTTATTAGTATTTCTCATTGATATTAAACGTTAAATTTCCAAGAAAAAGGAGTCTCTCCCCATCATTTCTTCTAGTCAATGAGGTTCCTTTTTTGATTCCAAACACACTTTTTAATACAACGATCATAAAATTAACAACTATGGCAAAACTATCTAGTATATTAATTAAAACAAACAAGTCTAAACACCATTAAAACTCTAAATTTGTTTACTTGTATCATCCAAAGCAGTCATTCCTCTTGGTTTGCTGTCCGTACTAATGTTAAGTGGTTTAACTCATGAATAATGATATATTCAATTCGCAAAAAGCTAAAAAGGATTGCCTCTTGCCCCAAAGACCATTTTTTTATGCAAAGACTATGAAACTATCTTTTGTGTCTTGCTTAATGATTATATTCATTGTGAAATCAATGCCAATGAACCCCTCTATTCAAATGAATTCATTCGATTCCAACAAACAATAGTGTCATTGTTCTTTATTAGTATTTCTCATTGATATTAAACGTTAAATTCCAAGAAAAAGGAGTCTCTCTCCCATCATTTCTAGTCAATGAGGATCCTTTTTTTATTCCAAACACACTTTTTAATACAGCGATCATAAAATTAACAACTATGGCAAAACTATCTAGTATATTAATGAACACAAACAAGTGTAAACACCATTAAAACTCTAAATGTGTTTTACTTGTATCATCCAAAGCAGTCATTCCTCTTGGTTTGCTGTCCGTACTAATGTTAAGTGGTTTAACTCATGAATAATGATATATTCAATTCGCAAAAAGCTAAAAAGGATTGCCTCTTGTCCCAAAGACCATTTTTTTTATGCAAAGACTATGAAAAACTATCTTTTGTGTCTTGCTTAATGATTATATTCATTGTGAAATCAATGCCAATGAACCCTCTATTCAATGAATTCATTCGATTCCAACAAACAATAGTGTCATTGTTCTTTATTAGTATTTCTCATTGATATTAAACGTTAAAATTCCAAGAAAAAAGGAGTCTCTCCCATCATTTTCTAGTCAATGAGGTTCCTTTTTTTTGATTCCAAACACACTTTTTAAATACAACACGATCATAAAATTAACAACTATGGCAAAACTATCTAGTATATTAAATTAAAACAAACAAGTCTAAAACACCATTAAAACTCTAAATGTGTTTACTTATATCATCCAAAGCAGTCATTCCCTCTTGGTTTGCTGTCCGTACTAATGTTTAAGTGGTTTAACTCATGAATAATGATATATTCAATTTCGCAAAAAGCTAAAAAAAGGATTGCCTCTTGTCCCAAAAGACCATTTTTTATGCAAAGACTATGAAACTATCTTTTGTGTCTTGCTTAATGATTATATTCATTGTGAAATCAATGCCAATGAACCCTCTATTCAATGAATTCATTCGATTCCAACAAACAATAGTGTCATTGTTCTTTATTAGTATTTCTCATTTGATATTAAACGTTAAATTCCAAAGAAAAAGGAGGTCTCTCCCCATCATTTCTAGTCAATGAGGTTCCTTTTTTTAGATTCCAAACACACTTTTTAATACAGCGATCATAAAATTTAACAACTATGGCAAAACTATCTAGTATATTAAATTTAAAACAAACAAGTCTAAACACCATTAAAACTCTAAATTTGTTTTACTTATATCATCCAAAGCAGTCATTCCTCTTGGTTTGCTGTCCGTACTAATGTTAAGTGGTTTAACTCATGAATAATGATATATATTCAATTCGCAAAAAAGCTAAAAAAGGATTGCCTCTTGTCCCAAAGACCATTTTTTATGCAAAGACTATGAAACTATCTTTTGTGTCTTGCTTAATGATTATATTCATTGTGAAATCAATGCCAATGAACCCTCTATTCAATGAATTTCATTCGATTCCAACAAACAATAGTGTCATTGTTCTTTATTAGTATTTCTCATTGGTATTAAAACGTTAAATTCCATGAAAAAAAGGAGTCTCTCCACCCATCATTTTCTAGTCAATGAGGTTCCTTTTTTTGATTCCAAACACACTTTTTAATACAACGATCATAAAATTAACAACTATGGCAAAACTATCTATCTAGTATATAATATTAAAACAAACAAGTCTAAACACCATTAAAACTCTAAATGTGTTTACTTGTATCATCCAAAGCAGTCATTCCTCTTGGTTTGCTGTCCGTACTAATGTTAAGTGGTTTAACTCATGAATAATGATATATTCAATTCGCAAAAAGCTAAAAAAGGATTGCCTCTTGTCCCAAAGACCATTTTTTTTATGCAAAGACTATGAAACTATCTTTTGTGTCTTGCTTAATGATTATATTCATTGTGAAAATCAATGCCAATGAACCCTCTATTCAATGAATTCATTCGATTCCAACAAACAATAGTGTCATTGTTCTTTATTAGTATTTCTCATTGATTATAAACGTTAAATTCCATGAAAAAAGGAGTCTCTCCCATCATCATTTCTAGTCAATGAGGTTCCTTTTTTGATTCCAAACACACACTTTTTAATACACAGCGATCATAAAAAATTAACAACTATGGCAAAAAATATCTAGTATATTAATTAAAACAAACAAGTCTAAACACCATTAAAAAAACTCTAAATTGTGTTTACTTATATCATCCAAAAGCAGTCATTCCTCTTGGTTTGCTGTCCGTACTAATGTTAAGTGGTTTAAACTCATGAATAATGATATATATTCAATTCGCAAAAAAGCTAAAAAGGATTGCCTCTTGTCCCAAAGACCATTTTTTTTATGCAAAAGACTATGAAAACTATCTTTTGTGTCTTGCTTAATGATTATATTCATTGTGAAATCAATGCCAATGAACCCTCTATTCAATGAATTCATTCGATTCCAACAAACAATAGTGTCATTGTTCTTTATTAGTATTTCTCATTGATATTAAACGTTAAATTCCAAGAAAAAAAGGAGTCTCTCCCATCATTTCTAGTCAATGAGGTTCCTTTTTTGATTCCAAACACACTTTTTTAATACAGCAGCGATCATAAAATTAACAACTATGGCAAAAACTATCTAGTATATTAATTTTAAAAAAAACAAGTCTCTAAACACCATTAAAACTCTAAATGTGTTTACTTGTATCATCCAAAGCAGTCATTCCTCTTGGTTTGCTGTCCGTACTAATGTTAAGTGGTTTAAACTCATGAATAATGATATATTCAATTCGCAAAAAAGCTAAAAAGGATTGCCTCTTGTCCCCAAAGACCATTTTTTATGCAAAGACTATGAAACTATCTTTTGTGTCTTGCTTAATGATTATATTCATTGTGAAATCAATGCCAATGAAACCCTCTATTCAATGAATTCATTCGATTCCAACAAACAATAGTGTCATTGTTCTTTATTAGTATTTCTCATTGATATTAAAACGTTAAATTCCAAGAAAAAGGGAGTCTCTCCCCCATCATTTCTAGTCAATGAGGTTCCTTTTTTTTGATTCCAAACACACTTTTTTAATACAGCGATCATAAAATTAACAACTATATGGCAAAACTATCTAGTATATTAATTAAAAACAAACAAGTCTAAACACCCATTAAAACTCTAAATGTGTTTACTTGTATCATCCAAAGCAGTCATTCCTCTTGTTTTGCTGTCCGTACTAATGTTTAAGTGGTTTTAACTCATGAATAATGATATATTCAATTCGCAAAAAGCTAAAAAAGGATTGCCTCTTGTCCCAAAGACCATTTTTTTATGCAAAGAGTATGAAACTATCTTTTGTGTCTTGCTTAATGATTATATTCATTGTGAAATCAATGCCAATGAACCCTCTATTCAATGAATTCATTCGATTCCAACAAACAATAGTGTCATTGTTCTTTATTAGTATTTCTCATTGATATTAAACGTTAAATTCCATGAAAAAGGAGTCTCTCTCCCATCATTTCTAGTCAATGAGGTTCCTTTTTTTTTATTCCAAACACACACTTTTTAATACAGCGATCATAAAATTAACAACTATGGCAAAAACTATCTAGTATATTAATTAAAAACAAACAAGTCTAAAACACCATTAAAAACTCTAAATGTGTTTACTTATATCATCCAAAGCAGTCATTCCCTCTTGGTTTGCTGTCCGTACTAATGTTAAGTGGTTTAACTCATGAATAATGATATATTCAATTCGCAAAAAGCTAAAAAGGATTGCCTCTTGTCCCAAAGACCATTTTTTATGCAAAGACTATGAAACTATCTTTTTGTGTCTTGCTTAATGATTATATTCATTGTGTGAAATCAATGCCAATGAACCCTCTATTCAATGAATTCATTCATTCGATTCCAACAAACAATAGTGTCATTGTTCTTTATTAGTATTTCTCATTGATATTAAACGTTAAATTCCAAGAAAAAGGAGTCTCTCCCATCATTTCTAGTCAATGAGGTTCCTTTTTTTTTTGATTCCAAACACACTTTTTTAACACAGCGATCATAAAATTAACAACTATGGCAAAACTATCTAGTATATTAATTAAAACAAACAAGTCTAAAACACCATTAAAACTCTAAATTTGTTTACTTGTATCATCCAAAGCAGTCATTCCTCTTGGTTTGCTGTGTCCGTAACTAATGTTAAGTGGTTTAACTCATGAATAATGATATATTCAATTCGCAAAAAAAAAGCTAAAAAGGATTGCCTCTCTGCCCACCAAAGACCATTTTTTATATGCAAAGACTATGAAACTATCTTTTGTGTCTTGCTTAATGATTATATTCATTGTGAAATCAATGCCAATGAACCCTCTATTCAATGAATTCATTCGATTCCAACAAACAATAGTGTCATTGATCTTTATTTAGTATTTCTCATTGATATTAAAAAACGTTAAATTCCAATGAAAAAGGAGTCTCTCTCCCATCATTTCTAGTCAATGAGGTTCCTTTTTTTTGATTCCCAAACACACTTTTTAATACAACGATCATAAAAATTAACAACTATGGCAAAACACTATCTAGTATATTAAATTAAAACAAACAAGTCTAAACACCATTAAAACTCTAAATGTGTTTACTTGTATCATCCAAAAGCAGTCATTCCTCTTGGTTTGCTGTCCGTACTAATGTTAAGTGGTTTAACTCATGAATAATGATATATTCAATTCGCAAAAAGCTAAAAAGGATTGCCTCTTGTCCCAAAGACCATTTTTTTATGCAAAGACTATGAAAACTATCTTTTGTGTCTTGCTTAATGATTATATTCATTGTGAAATCAATGCCAATGAACCCTCTATTCAATGAATTCATTCGATTCCAACAAACAATAGTGTGTCATTGTTCTTTATTAGTATTTCTCATTGATATTAAACGTTAAATTCCAAGAAAAAAGGAGTCTCTCCCATCATTTCTAGTCAATGAGGTTCCTTTTTTGATTCCAACACACTTTTTAATACAACGATCATAAAATTAACAACTATGTGGCAAAACTATCTAGTATATTAATTAAAACAAACAAGTCTAAACACCATTAAAACTCTAAATGTGTTTACTTGTATCATCCAAAAGCAGTCATTCCTCTTGGGTTTGCTGTCCGTACTAATGTTAAGTGGTTTAACTCTCATGAATAATGATATATTCAATTCGCAAAAAAGCTAAAAAGGATTGCCTCTTGTCCCAAAGACCATTTTTTTATGCAAAGACTATGAAACTATCTTTTGTGTCTTGCTTAATGATTATATTCATTGTGAAATCAATGCCAATGAACCCTCTATTCAAATGAATTCATTCGATTCCAACAAAACAATAGTGTCATTGTTCTTTATTAGTATTTCTCATTGATATTAAACGTTAAATTCCAAGAAAAAAGGAGTCTCTCCCATCATTTCTAGTCAATGAGGTTCCTTTTTTGATTCCAAACACACTTTTTTAATACAGCGATCATAAAATTAACAACTATGGCAAAACTATCTAGTATATTAATTAAAACAAAAACAAGTCTAAAACACCATTAAAAACTCTAAATGTGTTTACTTGTATCATCCAAAGCAGTCATTCCTCTTGGTTTGCTGTCCGTACTAATGTTAAGTGGTTTAAACTCATGAATAATGATATATTTCAATTCGCAAAAAGCTAAAAAAAGGATTGCCTCTTGTCCCAAAGACCATTTTTTATGCAAAGACTATGAAACTATCTTTTGTGTCTTGCTTAATGATTATATTCATTTTGTGAAATCAATGCCAATGAACCCTCTATTCAATGAATTCATTCGATTCCAACAAACAATAGTGTCATTGTTCTTTATTATTAGTATTTCTCATTGATATTAAAACGTTAAATTCCATGAAAAAAAAGAGTCTCTCCCATCATTTCTAGTCAATGAGGTTCCTTTTTTTGATTCCAAACACACTTTTTTAACTACAACGATCATAAAATTAACAACTATGGCAAAAACTATCTAGTATATTAATTAAAACAAAACAAGTCTAAACACCATTAAAACTCTAAATTTGTTTACTTGTATCATCCAAAGCAGTCATTCCTCTTGGTTTGCTGTCCGTACTAATGTTAAGTGGTTTAACTCATGAATATAATGATATATTCAATTCGCAAAAAAGCTAAAAAGGATTGCCTCTTGTCCCAAAGACCATTTTTTTATGCAAAGACTATGAAACTATCTTTTTGTGTCTTGCTTAATGATTATATTCATTGTGAAATCAATGCCAATTGAACCCTCTATTCAATGAATTCATTCGATTCCAACAAACAATAGTGTCATTGTTCTTTATTAGTATTTCTCATTGATATTAAACGTTAAATTCCAAGAAAAAGGAGTCTCTCCCCATCATTTCTAGTCAATGAGGTTCCTTTTTTTGATTCCAAACACACTTTTTAATACAGCGATCATAAAATTAACAACTATGGCAAAACTATCTAGTATATTAAATTAAAACAAACAAGTCTAAACACCATTAAAACTCTAAATGTGTTTACTTGTATCATCCAAAGCAGTCATTCCTCTTGGTTTGCTGTCCGTACTAATGTTAAGTGGTTTAACTCATGAATAATGATATATTCAATTCGCAAAAAAGCTAAAAAGGATTGCCTCTTGTCCCAAAGACCATTTTTTTATGCAAAGACTATGAAACTATCTTTTGTGTCTTGCTTAATGATTATATTCATTGTGAAATCAATGCCAATGAACCCCTCTATTCCAATGAATTCATTCGATTCCAACAAACAATAGTGTCATTGTTCTTTATTAGTATTTCTCATTGATATTAAACGTTAAATTCCAAGAAAAAGGAGTCTCTCCCCATCATTTCTAGTCAATGAGGTTCCTTTTTTTTGATTCCAAACACACTTTTTAAATACAGCGATCATAAAATTTAACAACTATGGCAAAAACTATCTAAGTATATTAATTAAAACAAAACAAGTCTAAAACCACCATTAAAAAACTCTAAATGTTGTTTACTTATATCATCCAAAGCAGTCATTCCTCTTGGTTTGCTGTCCGTACTAATGTTAAGTGGTTTAACTCATGAATAATGATATATTCAATTCGCAAAAAGCTAAAAAGGATTGCCTCTTGTCCCAAAGACCATTTTTTATGCAAAGACTATGAAACTATCTTTTGTGTCTTGCTTAATGATTATATTCATTGTGAAATCAATGCCAATGAACCCTCTATTCAATGAATTCATTCGATTCCAACAAACAATAGTGTCATTGTTCTTTATTAGTATTTTCTCATTGATATTAAACGTTAATTTCCAAGAAAAAGGAGTCTCTCTCCCATCATTTCTAGTCAATGAGGTTCCTTTTTTGATTCCAAACACACTTTTTAACAAAACGATCATAAAATTAACAACTATGGCAAAACTATCTAGTATATTAATTAAAACAAACAAGTCTAAACACCATTAAAACTCTAAATGTGTTTACTTGTATCATCCAAAGCAGTCATTCCTCTTGGTTTGCTGTCCGTACTAATGTTAAGTGGTTTAACTCATGAATAATGATATATTCAATTCGCAAAAAGCTAAAAAGGATTGCCTCTTGTGTCCCCAAAGACCAATTTTTTATGCAAAGACTATGAAAAACTATCTTTTGTGTCTTGCTTAAATGCGATTATATTCATTGTGAAATCAATGCCAATGAACCCTCTATTCCATGAATTCATTCGATTCCAACAAACAATAGTGTCATTGATCTTTATTAGTATTTCTCATTGATATTAAACGTTAAATTCCAAGAAAAAGGAGTCTCTCTCCATCATTTCTAGTCAATGAGGTTCCTTTTTTGATTCCAAACACACTTTTTAATACAGCGAATCGATCATAAAATTAACAACTATGGCAAAACTATCCAAGTATATTAATTAAAACAAACAAGTCTAAACACCATTAAAACTCTCTAAATATGTGTTTACTTTTATATCATCCAAAGCAGTCATTCCTCTTGGTTTGCTGTCCGTACTAATGTTAAGTGGTTTAACTCATGAATAATGATATATTCAATTCGCAAAAAGCTAAAAAGGATTGCCTCTTGTCCCCAAAGACCATTTTTTTATGCAAAGACTATGAAACTATCTTTTGTGTCTTGCTTAATGATTATATTCATTGTGAAATCAATGCCAATGAACCCTCTATTCAATGAATTTCATTCGATTCCAACAAAACAATAATAGTGTCATTGTTCTTTATTAGTATTTCTCATTGATATTAAACGTTAAATTTCCAAGAAAAAGGAGTCTCTCCCATCATTTCTAGTCAATGAGGTTCCTTTTTTGATTCCAAAACACACTTTTTAATACACAGCGATCATAAAAATTAACAACTATGGCAAAACTATCTAGTATATTAATTAAAACAAACAAGTCTAAAACACCATTAAAAACTCTCTAAATGTGTTTTACTTGTATCATCCAAGCAGCAGTCATTCCTCTTGGTTTGCTGTCCGTACTAATGTTAAGTGGTTTAAATCATGAATAATGATATATTCAATTCGCAAAAAGCTAAAAAGGATTGCCTCTTGTCCCAAAAAGACCATTTTTTTTATGCAAAGACTATGAAACTATCTTTTGTGTCTTGCTTAATGATTATATTCATTGTGAAATCAATGCCAATGAACCCTCTATTCAATGAATTCATTCGATTCCAACAAACAATAGTGTCATTGTTCTTTATTAGTATTTCTCATTGATATTAAACGTTAAATTCCAAGAAAAAAAGGAGTCTCTCCCATCATTTCTAGTCAATGAGGTTCCTTTTTTGATTCCAAACACACTTTTTTAATACAAAGCGATCATAAAATTAAACAACTATGCAAAACTATCCAAGTATATTAATGAAAACAAACAAGTCTAAACACCATTAAAACTCTAAATTTGTTTACTTATTATCATCCAAAGCAGTCATTCCTCTTGGTTTGCTGTCCGTACTAATAATGTTAAGTGGTTTAACTCATGAATAATGATATATTCAATTCGCAAAAAAAGCTAAAAAGGATTGCCTCTTGTCCCAAAGACCATTTTTTTATGCAAAGACTATGAAACTATCTTTTGTGTCTTGCTTAATGATTATATTTCATTGTGAAATCAATGCCAATGAACCCTCTATTCAATGAATTCATTCGATTCCAACAAACAATAGTGTCATTGTTCTTTATTAGTATTTCTCATTGATATTAAAACGTTAAATTCCAAGAAAAAGGAGTCTCTCCCATCATTTCTAGTCAATGAGGTTCCTTTTTTGATTCCAAACACACTTTTTAATACAAGCGATCATAAAATTTAAAAAACTATGGCAAAACTATCTAGTATATTAATTAAAACAAACAAGTCTAAACACCATTAAAACTCTAAATTTGTTTACTTATATCATCCAAAGCAGTCATTCCTCTTGGTTTGCTTAGTCGTTTACTAATGTTAAGTGGTTTAACTCATGAATAATGATATATTCAATTCGCAAAAAGCTAAAAAGGATTGCCTCTTGCCCCAAAGACCATTTTTTATGCAAAGACTATGAAAACTATCTTTTGTGTCTTGCTTAATGATTATATTCATTGTGAAATCAATGCCAATGAACCCTCTATTCAAATGAATTCATTCGATTCCAACAAACAAATAGTGTCATTGTTCTTTATTAGTATTTCTCATTGATATTAAACGTTAAATTCCATGAAAAAGGAGTCTCTCCCATCATTTCTAGTCAATGAGGTTCCTTTTTTTGATTCCAAAACACACTTTTTAATACAGCGATCATAAAATTAACAACTATGGCAAAACTATCTAGTATATTTAATTAAAACAAACAAGTCTAAACACCATTAAAACTCTAAATGTGTTTACTTATATCATCCAAAGCAGTCATTCCTCTTGGTTTGCTGTCCGTACTAATGTTAAGTGGTTTAAACTCATGAATAATGATATATTCAATTCGCAAAAAAGCTAAAAAGGATTGCCTCTTGTCCCAAAAGACCATTTTTTTATGCAAAGACTATGAAACTATCTTTTGTGTCTTGCTTAATGATTATATTCATTGTGAAATCAATGCCAATGAACCCTCTATTCAATGAATTCATTCGATTCCAAACAAACAATAGTGTCATTGTTCTTTTATTAGTATTTCTCATTGATATTAAACGTTAAATTCCATGAAAAAGGAGTCTCTCCCATCATTTATAGTCAATGAGGTTCCTTTTTTTATTCCAAACACACTTTTTAACACAGCGATCATAAAATTAACAACTATGGCAAAAACTATCTAGTATATTAATTAAAACAAACAAGTCTAAAACACCATTAAAACTCTAAATGTGTTTACTTGTATCATCCAAAGCAGTCATTCCTCTTGGTTTGCTGTCCGTACTAATGTTAAGTGGTTTAACTCATGAATAATGATATATTCAATTCGCAAAAAGCTAAAAAGGATTGCCTCTTGTCCCAAAGACCATTTTTTTATGCAAAGACTATGAAACTATCTTTTGTGTCTTGCTTAATGATTATATTCATTGTGAAATCAATGCCAATGAACCCTCTATTCAATGAATTCATTCGATTCCAACAAACAATAGTGTCATTGTTCTTTATTAGTATTTCTCATTGATATTAAACGTTAAATTCGAAGAAAAAAAAGTCTCTCCCATCATTTCTAGTCAATGAGGTTCCTTTTTTGATTCCAAACACACTTTTTAACACAGCGATCATAAAATTAACAACTATGGCAAAACTATCTAGTATATTAATTAAAAAAAACAAGTGTAAACACCATTAAAACTCTAAATTGTGTTTACTTGTATCATCCAAAGCAGTCATTCCTCTTGGTTTGCTGTCCGTACTAATGTTAAGTGGTTTAACTCATGAATAATGATATATTCAATTCGCAAAAAGCTAAAAAGGATTGCCTCTTGTCCCAAAGACCATTTTTTATGCAAAGACTATGAAACTATCTTTTGTGTCTTGCTTAATGATTATATTCATTGTGAAATCAATGCCAATGAACCCTCTATTCAATGAATTCATTCGATTCCAACAAACAATAGTGTCATTGTTCTTTATTAGTATTTCTCATTGATATTAAACGTTAAATTCCAAGAAAAAAAGGAGTCTCTCCCCATCATTTTCTAGTCAATGAGGTTCCTTTTTTTGATTCCAAACACACTTTTTTTAATACAGCGATCATAAAATTAACAACACTATGGCAAAACTATCTAGTATATTAATTAAAAAAACAACAAGTCTAAACACCATTAAAAACTCTAAAAATGTGTTTACTTGTATCATCCAAAGCAGTCATTCCTCTTGGTTTGCTGTCCGTACTAATGTTAAGTGGTTTAACTCATGAATAATGATATATTTCAATTCGCAAAAAGCTAAAAAGGATTGCCTCTTGTCCCAAAAGACCATTTTTTATGCAAAAGACTATGAAACTATCTTTTGTGTCTTGCTTAATGATTATATTCATTGTGAAATCAATGCCAATGAACCCTCTATTCAATGAATTCATTCGATTCCAACAAACAATAGTGTCATTGTTCTTTATTAGTATTTCTCATTGATATTAAACGTTAAATTCCAAGAAAAAGGAGTCTCTCCCATCATTTCTAGTCAATGAGGTTCCTTTTTTGATTCCAAACACACACTTTTTAAACACAACGATCATAAAATTTAACAACTATGGCAAAACTATCTAGTATATTAATTAAAACAAACAAGTCTAAACACCATTAAAACTCTAAATGTGTTTACTTATATCATCCAAAGCAGACTTATGTCATCCAAAGCTGTCATTCCTCTTGGTTTGCTGTCCGTACTAATGTTAAGTGGTTTAAACTCATGAATAATGATATATTCAATTCGCAAAAAGCTAAAAAAAGGATTGCCTCTTGTCCCAAAGACCATTTTTTATGCAAAGACTATGAAACTATCTTTTGTGTCTTGCTTAATGATTATATTCATTGTGAAATCAATGCCAATGAACCCCTCTATTCAATGAATTCATTCGATTCCAAACAAACAATAGTGTCATTGTTCTTTATTAGTATTTCTCATTGATATTAAAACGTTAAATTCCATGAAAAAGGAGTCTCTCCCATCATTTCTAGTCAATGAGGTTCCTTTTTTTGATTCCAAACACACTTTTTAATACAAGCGATCATAAAATTAACAACTATGGCACAAAACTATCTAGTATATTAATTAAAACAAACAAGTCTAAACAACCATTAAAACTCTAAAATGTGTTTACTTGTATCATCCAAAGCAGTCATTCCTCTTGGTTTGCTGTCCGTACTAATGTTAAGTGGTTTTAACTCATGAATAATGATATATTCAATTCGCAAAAAGCTAAAAAAGGATTGCCTCTTGTCCCAAAGACCATTTTTTTTATGCAAAGACTATGAAACTATCTTTTGTGTCTTGCTTAAATGATTATATTCATTGTGAAATCAATGCCAATGAACCCTCTATTCAATGAATTCATTCGATTCCAAACAAACAATAGTGTCATTGTTCTTTATTAGTATTTCTCATTGATATTAAACGTTAAATTCCATGAAAAAGGAGTCTCTCTCCCATCATTTCTAGTCAATGAGGTTTCCTTTTTTGATTCCAAACACACACTTTTAATAATACAACGATCATAAAATTAACAACTATGGCAAAACTATCTAGTATAATTAATTAAAACAAACAAGTCTAAAACACCACATTAAAACTCTCTAAATGTGTTTACTTGTATCATCCAAAGAGCAGTCATTTCCTCTCGGGTTTGTGTCCGTACTAATGTTATAGTGGTTTAACTCATGAATAATGATATATTCAATTCGCAAAAAAGCTAAAAAGGATTGCCTCTTGTTGTCCCAAAGACCATTTTTTATGCAAAGACTATGAAACTATCTTTTGTGTCTTGCTTAATGATTATATTCATTGTGAAATCAATGCAATGCCAATAGAACCCTCTATTCAATGAATTCATTCGATTCCAACAAACAAATAGTGTCATTGTTCTTTATTAGTATTTTCTCATTGATATTAAACGTTATATAATTCCATGAAAAAGGAGTCTCTCTCCCATATCATTTTCTAGTCAATGAGGTTCCTTTTTTTGATTCCAAACACACTTTTTAAATACATGCGATCATAAAATTAAAATACTATGGCAAAAACTATCTAGTATAATAATTTAAAAAAAAACAAGTCTAGGTAAACACCATTAAAAACTAACTAAATGTGTTATACTTGTATATCATCCAAAGGCAGTCAATCCTCCTCTTGGTTTGCTGTCATACTAATGTTAAGTGGTTTAACTTCATGGAATAACAATGAATATATTCAATTCGCAAAAAGCTAAAAAGGATTGCCTCTTGTCCCAAAGACTAACAATTTTTACTATGCAAAAGAGTACTATGAAACTATCTTTTGTGTCTTGCTTAATGATTATATTTCATTGTGAAAATCAATGCCAATGAACCCTCTTACTTCAATGAATTCATTCGATTGTACCCAACAAACAATAGTTGTCATTGAATCTTTATTAGTATTTCTCATTGATATTAAACTTAAATTCCAAGAAAAAGGAGTCTAACCACTCATTTCTAGTCAATGAGGTTCCTTTTTTTGTTTCTCAAACAACACTTTTGCATATACAGCGATCATAAAATTAACAACTATGGCACAAACTATGTAGTATATTAATTAAAACAAAACAAGTCTAAACACCATTAAAACTCTAAATGTGTTTACTTGTATCATCCAAAGCAGATTCATTTCCTCTTGGTTTGCTTTCCGTAAAACCTCTGTTAAGTGGTTTAACTCATGAATAAATGATATATTCAATTCGCAAAAAAAAGCTAAAAAGGATTGCCTCTTGTCCCAAAGACCATTTTTTATGCAAAGACTATGAAAAACTATCTTTTGTGTCTTGCTTAATGATTATATTCATTGTGAAATCAATGCCAATGAACCCTTTAATATTCAATGAATTCATTCGATTCCAACAAACAATAGTGTCATTGTTCTTTATTAGTATTTCTCATTCAGTTATTAAACGTTAAATTCCAAGAAAAAGGATTTCTCTATCTCTCCCTCATTTCTAGTCAATGAGGATCCATTTTTCATGATTCACGAACAAATTTTTTAATTACAGACGATGATAAAATTAACATACCTATACAAAACTATCACCCCTAAAAATTAAAACTAACAAGTCTAAACAACATTTTGAAAACTTAAAAATGTGTTTTACTTAATATCATCCAAAGGAGTCATTTCCTCTTGGTTTGCTGTGTTCGTACTAATGTTAAGTGGTTTAACTCATGAATAATGATATATTCAAAAAAAAAGCTAAAAAGGATTGTTGCCTCTTGTCCCAAAGACCATTTTTTATGCAAAGACTATGAAACTATCTTTTGTGTCTTGCTTAATGATTATAATTCATTGTGTGAAATCAATGCCAATGAACCCTCTATTCCAATGAATTCATTCGATTCCAACAAAACAATAGTGTCATTGTTCTCTTTATTAAGGAATATTTCTCATTGATATTAAACGTTAAATTCCAAGAAAAAGGAGTCTCTCCCAATTTTCTAGTCAATGAGGTTCCTTTTTTTTAGATTCCAAAACACACTTTTTAAATACAGAAGCGATCATAAAATTAACAACTTATGGCAAAACTATCTAGTATATTAATTAAAACAAACAAGTCTAAACAATACAGACATTAAAACTCTAAATGTTGTTTACTTGTATCATCATCTAGCAGTCATTCCTCTTGGTTTTGCTGTCCGTACTAATGTTAAGTGGGTTTTAAACTCATGAATAAAATGATATATTCAATTCGCAAAAAGCTAAAAAAGGATTGCCCTCTTGTCCCAAAGGACCATTTTTTATGCAAAGACTATGAAACTATCTTTTGTGTCTTGCTTAATGATTATATACATTGTGAAATCAATGCCAAAAAACCCTCTATTCAATGAATTCATTCGATCCAACATTCAATGAATTCATGTCGAACCACCTCGTTCCAAAAAAAAATCGCCTATATGTCAACAAACAATAGTGTCATTTGTTCTTTATTAGTATTTCTCATTGATATTAAACGTTTAAATTCCATGAAAAAGGAGTCTCTCCCCATCATTTCTAGTCAATGAGGGTTCCTTTTTTTTTATTCCAAACACACTTTTTAATACAGCGATCATTAAAATAAACAACTAATGGGCAAAACTATCAAGTATATTAATTAAAACAAAACAAGTCTAAACACACCATTAAAAACTCTAAATGTGTTTACTTGTAATCATCCAAAAGCAGTCATTCCTCTTGGTTTGCTGTCCGTACTAATGTTTAAGTGTAGTGGTTTAACATACATGAATAATGATATATTCAATTCACAAAAAAGCTAAAAAAGGATTGCCATCTTGTGTCCCCAAAGACCAACCATTTTTTTATGCAAAGACTATGAAACTATCTTTTACGTGTCTTGCTTAATGATTATATTCATTGTGAATATCAATGCCAATGAACCCTCTATATTCAATGAATTCATTCGATTCCAACAAACAATAGTGTCATTGAATCTCCTTATATAAGTCATATCTGCATTGATATTAAAACGTTTAAATATTTCCAACAAAAAGGAGTCTCGTCCCTAGCATAAGCTAGTCAATGAGGTTCCTTTTTTGATTCCAAACACAGATTTTTTGCAAGAATACAGCGATCATAAAATAAACAACTATGGCAAAACTATCTAGTATATTAATTAAAAACAAACAAGTCAAACACCTCATTAAAAACTCTCAAAATTGGTTTACTAATATCATCCAAAGCTTCAGCTCATACCCTAATGACGAATGTTATGCTCCAAATCCGAACAGACGAATGTTAAAGACATATTGGTTTAAATCAATGAATGAATATGATATATTCAAATTTCAAACAAGCAAAAAAGCAACATCCGTCCATAACCCAACTTGATTGACCTTTAAATTGCCCCCAATCATTTCTAGTCATCCTTTTCTTGGTTTGAGCCCGCGCGTATGCAAAGACATCCTATGAAACCTATCATCAACATATGGTTGCTTAACAGATTATAAATTTAACATTGTGAAATCAATGCCAATGAACCCTCGTATTCAATGAATACATTCAATTCCAACAAACAATAGTGTCATTGTTCTTTCATTAGTAATTGTTTCATTGATATTAAACGTCCTAAAATTCCATAAAAAAGGACTCTCTCCCCATCATTTCTAGTCACTCATGAGAGTTCCTTTTTTGATTCCAACACACACTTTTTAATACAAGCGAATCATAAAATATAAACAACTATGGCTACAAAACTATCTACGTAAGTATATTAATTAAAACAAACAAGTTAAACCCCACCATTAAAACTCTAAATGTGTTTACTAATATCCATCCAAGAGCAGTCATTCCTCTTGGGTTTGCTGTCCGTAACTAATGTTAAGTGGTTTAATTCCATGAATAATGATATATTCACTTCCACTTCGTAAAAAGCTAAAAAAATGATTGCCTCTTGTCCCAAAGACCATTTTTTACATGCAAAGACTATGAAACAATCTTTTTCGTGTCTTGCTTAATGATTATATTTCATTGTGAAAATCAATGCCACTGAACCCTCTATTCGACATGAATTCATTCAATTTCCAACAACAAACAATAGTGTCATTGTTCTTTATTAGTACGTTCTTCATTGATATTAAACGTTAAATTTCCAAGAAAAATGGAGTCTCTCACTCAGATCATTTCTAGTCAATGAGGTTCCTTTTTTTCATTCCAAACACTTTTTAATACATCGAATCATTCAAATTAAACAACTATGGCAAAACTATCTAGTATATCAATATAAAATAAACAAGTCTAAATACCAATAAAACTCTAAATTAGATATTACTTATATCGTCCAAAAGCAGTGCATTCCTATTGGTTGTTTTTCACGTATCTTATGATTAAGTGGTTTAATATCACTGAAATAATGATATATTCAATTCGCCAAAAGCTAAAAAGG
>JBAPLH010001367.1:0-55754 GCA_037897445.1 Ceriops zippeliana | reverse complement strand
ATCATGAAACAGTCATTCACATGGTTTGTTACCAAAAAATTGTCTAACTCCAATCACCTAATGTGAATTAGGCTCCATTTGTTTGTGACCAGGGACTATTTTTCATGTAGTAAGCCAATGAAATGTAACTTTTGTCTTCTTCTTTAATAACTATGTTTCATTAGTGAAAAAAATGCCATGGAACAATCATTGATGTAATTCATTGGCAATTTGAAACAAACAACTGGACAGTCTTGATCATTGAACTTACATTTCTTATGTGCTACTTAATTATTGATTTCAAAAATTGCAGTGTACTTCCGTCATTTCTGGTTTAGCGATAGGCTCCACGATTTGATTCTAAACACACTTGCTACAACATGATCATGAAATAAAAACTATGTAGACTAATACAAAACTTGTAATATCAATTGAACAAACGGTAAGTATGACACCATTTATAAAACATTAAATATGTTTTTAAATCAATTAGACGAATCGAGTCATTCTCATGGTTTGCATTACGTGACAATTGTGTCAGAATTGGTCTAAGTACCTACACTAATGCAGTGAACTCCACCATACGAATGTGACATTAGGATCATTTGTTGTTGTACCAGTTGACTATTTTTAATGCAATAACATGAATTTCAGCTTTTGTTTCATTCTTAAATAAACTATGTTGAATTATGAGCAAAAAAGCCCGATGGTCACAATCTTATTGATGAATTTCATTCAATTTAATAAACAATGGAGAGTCATTGATCTTGAAATTCTATTTACTTATTGATATTAATTGGTTGAGATTAAAAAATAGAGAGTACCTCCAAGTCATTTCTGTTTAGGAAGGCTCCACTTTTGATTCAAACAACAACATATGCTGAACACATTGAATCATTGAAATTAACACATGTACCTAAAACACAACCTATGCATTAGTATATCATAATTTGAACAAAACAAGTTAAATGAACACCATTTAAAACACTAACATCTTTTTAAATCAATCAGCATCAGCAAACGAGTCCATTCATCATGGTTTCAGCATTAGCCGGTGCAAATGTGAATTGGTTTAGTTCCTAAATAATGAAATGACACTCCAATCACCTAATGTGAAAATTAGGCTCCATTTGTTTGTGACCAGGACTATTTTTTCATGCAAATAACATATGAAATTAACTTTTGTTTTCATTTCTTAATATCTATGCTATGATTATGAAAAAATGCCCATGGAACCAAATATGATGAATTCATTCAATTTAACAAACAATGGAGTCATTGATCTTGAATTTCATTTCTTAGTTGATATTAATTGTTGAATTAAAAAATATAGAGATAACCTCCATCATTTCCTTAGGAAGGCTCCACTTTTGATTCCAAACACACTTGCTGACACACATTGATCATGAAATTAACAACATGTAGCTAAACAACCTTGTATATCAATTGAACAAACAAGTATGAAACACCATTAAAAACACTAAATCTTTTAAATCAATCAGCGAAACGAGTCATTGGAATGGTTTGCATTACGTGCAAATGTGAATTGATTTTAGTTCCTAAATAATGAGAACACTCCCATCACCTAATGTGAATTAGGCTCCATTTGTTGTGACCAGGACTATTTTTCATGTAATAAACCATGAAATTAACTTTTGTTTCTTTCTTAATAACTATGTTCATTATGAAAAAAAGCCATGCCCATGGCAACATCTATATGATGAATTCATTCAATTTAACAAACAATGAGAGTCCTTGATCTTGAATTACATTTCTTATTGATATTAATTGTTGAATTAAAAAAATAGAGAGTACCTCCCATCATTTCTGGTTAGGAAGCTCCACTTTTGATTCCAAACACACTTGCTCACACATTGATCATGAAATTAACACATGTAGCTAAACAACCTTGTATATCAATTGAACAAACACGTAATGAACACCATTAAAAACACTAAATCTGTTTAAATCAATCAGCGAAACGAGTCAATTCATCATGGTTTTGCATTACGTGCAAATGTGAATTGGTTTAGTTCCTAAATAATGAGACACTCCAATCACCTAATGTGAATTAGGCTCCATTTGTTGTGACCAGGACTATTTTTCATGCAAATAACCATGAAATTAGCTTTTGTTTCATTCTTAATAACTATGTTGATTATGAGAAAAAAATGCCCATGGAACATCTATATGATGAATTCATTCAATTTAACAAACAATGGAGTCATTGATCTTGAATTTCATTTCTTATTGATATTAATTGTTGAGTTAAAAAATAGAGAGTACCTCCCATCATTTCTGGTTAGGAAGGCTCCACTTTTGATTCCAAAACACACTTGTTGACACATTGATCATGAAATTAACACATGTAGCTAAACAACCTAGTATATCAATTGAACAAACAAGTCTAAACACCATTAAAAACACTAAATCTATTTAAATCCATCAGCGAAATCGAGTCATTCATCATGGTTTGCATTACGTGCAAATGTGAATTGGTTTAGTTCCTAAATAATGAGACATTCTAATCACCTAATGTGAATTACGCTCCATTTGTTGTGACCAGGACTATTTTTCATGTAATAACCATGAAATTAACTTTTCTTTCTTTCTTAATATTCATTATGAAAAAAATGCCCATGGAACATCTATATGATGAATTCATTCAATTTAACAAAACAATGGAGTCCTTGATCATGAATTTCATTTCTTATTGATATTAATTGGTTAATTAAAAAATAGAGATTACCTCCCATCATTTCTGGTTAGGAAGGCTCCACTATTGATTCCAAACACACTTGTTGACACATTGAACATGAAATTAACACATGTAGCTAAATAACCTTGTATATCAATTGAACAAACAAGTATGAACACCATTAAAACACTAAATCTATTTAAATCCATGAGTGAATCGAGTCATTCATCATGGTCTGCATTACGTGCAAATGTGAATTGGTTTAGTTCCTAAATAATGAGACATTCTAATAACCTAATGTGAATTAGGCTCCATTTGTTGTGACCAGGACTATTTTTCATGTAATAACCATGAAATTAACTTTTGTTTCTTTCTTAATAACTATGTTCATTATGAAAAAAATGCCCATGGAACATCTATATGATGAATTCATTCAATTTAACAAACAATGGAGTCCTTGAACTTGAATTACATTTCTTATTGATATTAATTGTTGAATTAAAAAATAGAGAGTACCTCCCATCATTTCTGGTTAGGAAGGCTCCACTTTTGATTCCAAACACACTTGCTCACACATTGATCATGAAATTAACACATGTAGCTAAACAACCTTGTATATCAATTGAACAAACACGTATGAACACCATTAAAACACTAAATCTGTTTAAATCAATCAGCAAAACGAGTCATTCATCATGGTTTGCATTACGTGCAAATGTGAATTGGTTTAGTTCCTAAATAATGAGAGACACTCCAATCACCTAATGTGAATTAGGCTCCATTTGTTGTGACCAGGACTATTTTTCATGTAATAACCATGAAATTAACTTTTGTTTCTTTCTTAATAACTATGTTCATTATGAAAAAATGCCCATGGAACATCTATATGATGAATTCATTCAATTTAACAAACAATGGAGTCTTTGATCTTGAATTTCATTTTCTTATTGATATTAATTGTTGAATTAAAAAAATAGAGAGTACCTCCCATCATTTTCTGGTTAGGAAGGCTCCACTTTTGATTCCAAACACACTTGCTGACACATTGATCATGAAATTAACACACATGTAGCTAAACAACCTTGTATATCAATTGAACAAACAAGTATGAACACCATTAAAACACTAAATCTGTTTAAATCAATCAGCGAAACGAGTCATTCATCATGGTTTGCATTACGTGCAAATGTGAATTGGTTTAGTTCCTAAATAATGAGACACTCCAATCACCTAATGTGAATTAGGCTCCATTTGTTGTGACCAGGGACTATTTTTTCATGCAATAACCATGAAATTAAGCTTTTGTTTCATTCTTAATAACTATGTTGATTATGAGAAAAATGCCCATGGAACATCTATATGATGAATTCATTCAATTTAACAAACAATGGAGTCATTGATCTTGAATTTCATTTCTTATTGATATTAATTGTTGAGTTAAAAAATAGAGAGTACCTCCCATCATTTCTGGGCCTAGGCTCCACTTTTGATTCCAAACACATATGCTGACACATTGATCATGAAATTAACACATGTAGCTAAACAACCTTGTATATCAATTGAACAAACAAGTATGAACACCATTAAAACACTAAATCTATTTAAATCAATCAGCGAAACGAGTCATTCATCATGGTTTGCATTACGTGCAAATGTGAATTGGTTTAGTTCCTAAATAAGGAGACACTCCCGTCACCTAATGTGAATTAGGCTCCATTTGTTGTGACCAGGACTATTTTTCATGTAATAACCATGAAATTAACTTTTGTTTCTTTCTTAATAACTATGTACATTATGAAAAAAAATGCCCATGGAACATCAATATGATGAATTCATTCAATTTAACAAACAATGGAGTCCTTGATCTTGAATTACATTTCTTATTGATATTAATTGTTGAATTAAAAAATAGAGAGTACCTCCCATCATTTCTGGTTAGGAAGGCTCCACTTTTGATTCCAAACACACTTGCTCACACATTGATCATGAAATTAACACATGTAGCTAAACAACCTTGTATATCAATTGAACAAACACGTATGAACACCATTAAAACACTAAATCTTTTTAAATCAATCAGCGAAACGAGTCATTCATCATGGTTTGCATTACGTGCAAATGTGAATTGGTTTAGTTCCTAAATAATGAGACACTCCAATCACCTAATGTGAATTAGGCTCCATTTGTTGTGACCAGGACTATTTTTCATGCAATAACCATGAAATTAGCTTTTGTTTCATTCTTAATAACTATGTTGATTATGAGAAAAATGCCCATGGAACATCTATATGATGAATTCATTCAATTTAACAAACAATGGAGTCATTGATCTTGAATTTCATTTCTTATTGATATTAATTGTTGAGTTAAAAAATAGAGAGTACCTCCCATCATTTCTGGGCCTAGGCTCCACTTTTGATTCCAAACACATATGCTGACACATTGATCATGAAATTAACACATGTAGCTAAACAACCTTGTATATCAATTCAACAAACAAGTATGAACACCATTAAAACACTAAATCTATTTAAATCAATCAGCGAAACGAGTCATTCATCATGGTTTGCATTACGTGCAAATGTGAATTGGTTTAGTTCCTAAATAAGGAGACACTCCCGTCACCTAATGTGAATTAGGCTCCATTTGTTGTGACCAGGAGGACTATTTTTTCATGTAATAACCATGAAATTAACTTTTGTTTCTTTCTTAATAACTATGTACATTATGAAAAAAATGCCCATGGAACATCAATATGATGAATTCATTCAATTTAACAAACAATGGAGTCCTTGATCTTGAATTACATTTCTTATTGATATTAATTGTTGAATTAAAAAAAATAGAGAGTACCTCCCATCATTTCTGGTTAGGAAGGCTCCACTTTTGATTCCAAACACACTTGCTCACACATTGATCATGAAATTAACACATGTAGCTAAACAACCTTGTATATCAATTGAACAAACACGTAAGAACACCATTAAAACACTAAATCTGTTTAAATCAATCAGCGAAACGAGTCATTCATCATGGTTTGCATTACGTGCAAAAATGTGAATTGGTTTAGTTCCTAAATAATGAGACACTCCAATCACCTAATGTGAATTAGGCTCCATTTGTTTGTGACCAGGACTATTTTTCATGTAATAACCATGAAATTAGCTTTTGTTTCATTCTTAATAACTATGTTGATTATGAGAAAATGCCCATGGAACATCTATATGATGAATTCATTCAATTTAACAAACAATGGAGTCATTGATCTTGAATTTCATTTCTTATTGATATTAATTGTTGAGTTAAAAAATAGAGAGTACCTCCCATCATTTCTGGGCCTAGGCTCCACTTTTGATTCCAAACACATATGCTGACACATTGATCATGAAATTAACACATGTAGCTAAACAACCTAGTATATTAATTGAACAAACAAGTCTAAACACCATTAAAACACTAAATCTGTTTAAATCAATCAGCGAAACGAGTCATTGATCATGGTTTGCATTATGTGCAAATGTGAATTGGTGTAGTTCCTAAATAATGAGACACTCCAATCACCTAATGTGAATTAGGCTCCATTTGTTGTGACCAGGACTATTTTTCATGCAATAACCATGAAATTAACTTTTCTTTCTTTCTTAATAACTTTGTTCATTAGGAAAAAAATGCCCATCGAACATCTATATGATGAATTCATTCAATTTAACAAACAATGGAGTCATTGATCTTGAATTTCATTTCTTATTGATATTAATTGTTGAGTTAAGAAATAGACAGTACCTCCCATCATTTCTGGGCCTAGGCTCCACTTTTGATTCCAAACACATATGCTGACACATTGATCATGAAATTAACACATGTAGCTAAACAACCTAGTATATTAATTGAACAAACAAGTCTAAACACCATTAAAACACTAAATCTGTTTAAATCAATCAGCAAAACGAGTCATTGATCATGGTTTGCATTTCGTGCAAATGTGAATTGGTTTAGTTCCTAAATAATGAGACACTCCAATCACCTAATGTGAATTAGGCTCCATTTGTTGTGACCAGGACTATTTTTCATGCAATAACCATGAAATTAACTTTTCTTTCTTTCTTAATAACTATGTTCATTATGAAAAAAATGCCCATGGAACATCTATATGATGAATTCATTCAATTTAACAAACAATGGAGTCCTTGATCTTGAATTACATTTCTTATTGATATTAATTGTTGAATTAAAAAATAGAGAGTACCTCCCATCATTTCTGGTTAGGAAGGCTCCACTTTTGATTCCAAACACACACTTGCTGACACATTGATCATGAAATTAACACATGTAGCTAAACAACCTAGTATATTAATTGAACAAACAAGTCTAAACACCATTAAAACACTAAATCTGTTTAAATCAATCAGCGAAACGAGTCATTCATCATGGTTTGCATTACGTGCAAATGTGAATTGGTTTAGTTCCTAAATAATGAGACACTCCAATCACCTAATGTGAATTAGGCTCCATTTGTTGTGACCAGGACTATTTTTCATGTAATAACCATGAAATTAACTTTTGTTTCTTTCTTAATAACTATGTTCATTATGAAAAAAATGCCCATGGAACATCTATATGATGAATTCATTCAATTTAACAAACAATGGAGTCCTTGATCTTGAATTACATTTCTTATTGATATTAATTGTTGAATTAAAAAATAGAGAGTACCTCCCATCATTTCTGGTTAGGAAGGCTCCACTTTTGATTCCAAACACACTTGCTGACACATTGATCATGAAATTAACACATGTAGCTAAACAACCTTGTATATCAATTGAACAAACACGTATGAACACCATTAAAACACTAAAAATCTTTTTAAATCAATCAGCGAAACGAGTCATTCATCATGGTTTTGCATTACGTGCAAATGTGAATTGGTTTAGTTCCTAAATAATGAGACACATTCTAAATCACCTAATGTGAATTAGGCTCCATTTGTTGTGACCAGGACTATTTTTCATGTAATAACCATGAAATTAGCTTTTTGTTTCTTTCTTAATAACTATGTTGATTATGAGAAAAAATGCCCATGGAACATCTATATGATGAATTCATTCAATTTAACAAAACAATGGAGTCCTTTGATCTTGAATTTCATTTCTTATTGATATTAATTGTTGAATTAAAAAAATAGAGAGTTACCTCCCATCATTTCTGGTTAGGAAGGCTCCACTTTTGATTCCAAACACACTTGCTGACACATTGATCATGAAATTAACACATGTAGCTAAACAACCTTGTATATTAATTGAACAAACACGTATAAACACCATTAAAACACTAAATCTGTTTTTAAATCCATGAGCGAATCCAGTCATTCATCATGGTTTGCATTAGGTGCAAATGTGAATTGGTTTAGTTCCTAAATAATGAGACATTCTAATCACCTAATGTGAATTAGGCTCCATTTGTTGTGACCAGGACTATTTTTCATGTAATAACCATGAAATTAACTTTTGTTTCTTTCTTAATAACTATGTTCATTATGAAAAAAATGCCCATGGAACATCTATATGATGAATTCATTCAATTTAACAAACAATGGAGTCCTTGATCTTGAATTACATTTCTTATTGATATTAATTGTTGAATTAAAAAATAGAGAGTACCTCCCATCATTTCTGGTTAGGAAGGCTCCACTTTTGATTCCAAACACACTTGCTGACACATTGATCATGAAATTAACACATGTAGCTAAACAACCTTGTATATCAATTGAACAAACAAGTATGAACACCATTAAAACACTAAATCTGTTTAAATCAATCAGCGAAACGAGTCATTCATCATGGTTTGCATTACGTGCAAATGTGAATTGGTTTAGTTCCTAAATAATGAGACACTCCAATCACCTAATGTGAATTAGGCTCCATTTGTTGTGACCAGGACTATTTTTCATGTAATAACCATGAAATTAGCTTTTGTTTCATTCTTAATAACTATGTTCATTATGAAAAAAAAATGCCCATGGAACATCTATATGATGAATTCATTCAATTTAACAAAACAATGGAGTCCTTGATCTTGAATTACATTTCTTATTGATATTAATTGTTGAATTAAAAAATAGAGAGTACCTCCCATCATTTCTGGTTAGGAAGGCTCCACTTTTGATTCCAAACACACTTGCTGACACATTGATCATGAAATTAACACATGTAGCTAAACAACCTTGTATATCAATTGAACAAACAAGTATGAAAACACCATTAAAAACACTAAATCTGTTTAAATCAATCAGCGAAACGAGTCATTCATCATGGTTTGCATTACGTGCAAATGTGAATTGGTTTAGTTCCTAAATAATGAGACACTCCAATCACCTAATGTGAATTAGGCTCCATTTGTTGTGACCAGGACTATTTTTCATGTAATAACCATGAAATTAACTTTTGTTTCTTTCTTAATAACTATGTTGATTATGAAAAAAATGCCCATGGAACATCTATATGATGAATTCATTCAATTTAACAAACAATGGAGTCCCTTGATCTTGAATTTCATTTCTTATTGATATTAATTGTTGAATTAAAAAAATAGAGAGTACCTCCCATCATTTCTGGGGTTAGGAAGGCTCCACTTTTGATTCCAAACACACTTGCTGACACATTGATCATGAAATTAACACATGTAGCTAAACAACCTTGTATATCAATTGAACAAACAAGTATGAACACCATTAAAACACTAAATCTTTTTAAATCAATCAGCGAATCGAGTCATTCATCATGGTTTGCATTACGTGCAAATGTGAATTGGTTTAGTTCCTAAATAATGAGACACTCCAATCACCTAATGTGAATTAGGCTCCATTTGTTGTGACCAGGACTATTTTTCATGTAATAACCATGAAATTAACTTTTGTTTCTTTCTTAATAACTATGTTCATTATGAAAAAAATGCCCATGGAACATCTATATGATGAATTCATTCAATTTAACAAACAATGGAGTCCTTGATCTTGAATTACATTTCTTATTGATATTAATTGTTGAATTAAAAAATAGAGAGTACCTCCCATCATTTCTGGTTAGGAAGGCTCCACTTTTGATTCCAAACACACTTGCTGACACATTGATCATGAAATTAACACATGTAGCTAAACAACCTTGTATATCAATTGAACAAACACGTATGAACACCATTAAAACACTAAATCTTTTTAAATCAATCAGCGAAACGAGTCATTCATCATGGTTTGCATTACGTGCAAATGTGAATTGGTTTAGTTCCTAAATAATGAGACACTCCAATCACCTAATGTGAATTAGGCTCCATTTGTTGTGACCAGGACTATTTTTCATGTAATAACCATGAAATTAACTTTTGTTTCTTTCTTAATAACTATGTTCATTATGAAAAAAATGCCCATGGAACATCTATATGATGAATTCATTCAATTTAACAAACAATGGAGTCCTTGATCTTGAATTACATTTCTTATTGATATTAATTGTTGAATTAAAAAATAGAGAGTACCTCCAATCATTTCTGGTTAGGAAGGCTCCACTTTTGATTCCAAACACACTTGCTGACACATTGATCATGAAATTACACATGTAGCTAAACAACCTAGTATATTAATTGAACAAACAAGTCTAAACACCATTAAAACACTAAATATGTTTATGTCCATGAGTGAATCCAGTGATTCATCATGGTTTGCATTAGGTGCAAATGTGAATTGGTTTAGTTCCTAAATAATGAGACATTCTAATCACCTATGTGAATTAGGCTCCATTTGTTGTGACCAGGACTATTTTTCATGTAATAACCATGAAATTAACTTTTGTTTCTTTCTTAATAACTATGTTCATTATGAAAAAAAATGCCCATGGAACATCTATATGATGAATTCATTCAATTTAACAAACAATGGAGTCCTTGATCTTGAATTACATTTCTTATTGATATTAATTGTTGAATTAAAAAATAGAGAGTACCTCCCATCATTTCTGGTTAGGAAGGCTCCACTTTTGATTCCAAACACACTTGCTCACACATTGATCATGAAATTAACACATGTAGCTAAACAACCTTGTATATCAATTGAACAAAACACATATGAACACCATTAAAAAACACTAAATCTGTTTAAAATCAATCAGCGAAACGAGTCAGTCATTCATCATGGTTTGCATTACGTGCAAATGTGAATTGGTTTAGTTCCTAAATAATGAGACACTCCAATCACCTAATGTGAATTAGGCTCCATTTGTTGTGACCAGGACTATTTTTCATGCAATAACCATGAAATTAGCTTTTGTTTCATTCTTAATAACTATGTTGATTATGAGAAAAATGCCCATGGAACATCTATATGATGAATTCATTCAATTTAACAAACAATGGAGTCATTGATCTTGAATTTCATTTCTTATTGATATTAATTGTTGAGTTAAAAAATAGAGAGTACCTCCCATCATTTCTGGGCCTAGGCTCCACTTTTGATTCCAAACACATATGCTGACACATTGATCATGAAATTAACACATGTAGCTAAACAACCTAGTATATTAATTGAACAAACAAGTCTAAACACCATTAAAACACTAAATATGTTTAAGTCCATGAGTGAATCCAGTCATTCATCATGGTTTGCATTAGGTGCAAATGTGAATTGGTTTAGTTCCTAAATAATGAGACACTCTAATCACCTAATGTGAATTAGGCTCCAGTTGTTGTGACCAGGACTATTTTTCATGTAATAACCATGAAATTAACTTTTGTTTCTTTCTTAATAACTATGTTCATTATGAAAAAAATGCCCATGGAACATCAATATTATGAATTCATTCAATTTAACAAACAATGGAGTCCTTGATCTTGAATTACATTTCTTATTGATATTAATTATTGAATTAAAAAATAGAGAGTACCTTCCGTCATTTCTGGTTAGGAAGGCTCCACTTTTGATTCCAAACACACTTGCTGACACATTGATCATGAAATTAACACATGTAGCTAAACAACCTTGTATATCAATTGAACAAACAAGTATGAACACCATTAAAACACTAAATCTATTTAAATCAATTAGCGAATCGAGTCATTCATCATGGTTTGCATTACGTGCAAATGTGAATTGGTTTAGTTCCTAAATAATGAGACACTCCAATCACCTAATGTGAATTAGGCTCCATTTGTTGTGACCAGGACTATTTTTCATGTAATAACCATGAAATGTAACTTTTGTTTCTTTCTTAATAACTATGTTCATTATGAAAAAAATGCCCATGGAACATCAATATTATGAATTCATTCAATTTAACAAACAATGGAGTCCTTGATCTTGAATTTCATTTCTTATTGATATTAATTGTTGAATTAAAAAATAGAGAGTACCTCCCATCATTTCTGGTTAGGAAGGCTCCACTTTTGATTCCAAACACACTTGCTGACACACATTGATCATGAAATTAACACATGTAGCTAAAACAAACCTTGTATATCAATTGAACAAACAAGTATGAACACCATTAAAACACTAAATCTGTTTAAATCAATCAGCGAAACGAGTCATTCATCATGGTTTGCATTACGTGCAAATGTGAATTGGTTTAGTTCCTAAATAATGAGACACTCTAATCACCTAATGTGAATTAGGCTCCATTTGTTGTGACCAGGACTATTTTTCATGTAATAACCATGAAATTAACTTTTGTTTCTTTCTTAATAACTATGTTGATTATGAAAAAAAATGCCCATGGAACATCTATATGATGAATTCATTCAATTTAACAAACAATGGAGTCCTTGATCTTGAATTACATTTCTTATTGATATTAATTGTTGAATTAAAAAATAGAGAGTACCTCCCATCATTTCTGGTTAGGAAGGCTCCACTTTTGATTCCAAACACACTTGCTGACACATTGATCATGAAATTAACACATGTAGCTAAACAACCTTGTATATCAATTGAACAAACACGTATACGTATGAACACCATTAAAACACTAAATCTGTTTAAATCAATCAGCGAAACGAGTCATTCATCATGGTTTGCATTACGTGCAAATGTGAATTGGTTTAGTTCCTAAATAATGAGACACTCCAATCACCTAATGTGAATTAGGCTCCATTTGTTGTGACCAGGACTATTTTTCATGCAATAACCATGAAATTAGCTTTTGTTTCATTCTTAATAACTATGTTGATTATGAGAAAAATGCCCATGGAACATCTATATGATGAATTCATTCAATTTAACAAACAATGGAGTCATTGATCTTGAATTTCATTTCTTATTGATATTAATTGTTGAGTTAAAAAATAGAGAGTACCTCCCATCATTTCTGGGCCTAGGCTCCACTTTTGATTCCAAACACATATGCTGACACATTGATCATGAAATTAACACATGTAGCTAAACAACCTTGTATATCAATTGAACAAACAAGTATGAACACCATTAAAACACTAAATCTATTTAAATCAATCAGCGAAACGAGTCATTCATCATGGTTTGCATTACGTGCAAATGTGAATTGGTTTAGTTCCTAAATAATGAGACACTCCAATCACCTAATGTGAATTAGGCTCCATTTGTTGTGACCAGGACTATTTTTCATGTAATAACCATGAAATTAACTTTTGTTTCTTTCTTAATAACTATGTTCATTATGAAAAAAATGCCCATGGAACATCTATATGATGAATTCATTCAATTTAACAAACAATGGAGTCCTTGATCTTGAATTACATTTCTTATTGATATTAATTGTTGAATTAAAAAATAGAGATTACCTCCCATCATTTCTGGTTAGGAAGGCTCCACTTTTGATTCCAAACACACTTGCTGACACATTGATCATGAAATTAACACATGTAGCTAAACAACCTTGTATATCAATTGAACAAACACGTATGAACACCATTAAAACACTAAATCTTTTTAAATCAATCAGCGAAATAAGTCATTCATCATGGTTTGCATTACGTGCAAATGTGAATTGGTTTAGTTCCTAAATAATGAGACACTCCAATCACCTGATGTGAATTAGGCTCCATTTGTTGTCACCAGGACTATTTTTCATGCAATAACCATGAAATTAGCTTTTGTTTCATTCTTAATAACTATGTTGATTATGAGAAAAATGCCCATGGAACATCTATATGATGAATTCATTCAATTTAATAAACAATGGAGTCATTGATCTTGAATTTCATTTCTTATTGATATTAATTGTTGAGTTAAAAAATAGAGAGTACCTCCCATCATATCTGGGCCTAGGCTCCACTTTTGATTCCAAACACATATGCTGACACATTGATCATGAAAATAACACATGTAGCTAAACAACCTTGTATATCGATTCAACAAACAAGTATGAACACCATTAAAACACTAAATCTATTTAAATCAATCAGCGAAACGAGTCATTCATCATGGTTTGCATTACGTGAAAATGTGAATTGGTTTAGTTCCTGAATAAGGAGACACTCCCCTCACCTAATGTGAATTAGGCTCCATTTGTTGTGACCAGGACTATTTTTCATGTAATAACCATGAAATTAACTTTTGTTTCTTTCTTAATAACTATGTACATTATGAAAAAAATGCCCATGGAACATCAATATGATGAATTCGTTCAATTTAACAAACAATGGAGTCCTTGATCTTGAATTACATTTCTTATTGATAGTAATTGTTGAATTAAAAAATAGAGAGTACCTTCTTGTTAGGAAGGCTCCACATTTGATTCCAAACACACTTGCTCACACATTGATCATAAAATTAACACGTGTAGCTAAACAACCTTGTATATCAATTGAACCAACACGTAAGAACACAATTAAAACACTAAATTTGTTTAAATCAATCAGCAAAATGGGTCATTCATCATGGTTTGCATTACGTGCAAATGTGAATTGGTTTAGTTCCTGAATAATGAGACACTCTAATCACCTAATGTGAATTAGGCTCCATTTGTTGTGACCAGGACTATTTTTCATGTAATAACCATGAAATTAACTTTTGTTTCTTTCTTAATAACTATGTTCATTATGAAAAAAATGCCCATGGAACATCTATATGATGAATTCATTCAATTTAACAAACAATGGAGTCCTTGTTCTTTAATTACATTTCTTATTGATATTAATTGTTGAATTAAAAAATAGAGAGTACCTCCCATCATTTCTGGTTAGGAAGGCTCCACTTTTGGTTCCAAACACACTTGCGGACACATTGATCACGAAATTAACACATGTAGCTAAACAACCTTGTATATCAATTGAACAAACACGTATGAACACCATTAAAACACTAAATCTGTTTAAATCAATCAGCGAAACAAGTCATTCATCATGGTTTGCATTACGTGCAAATGTGAATTGGTTTAGTTCCTAAATAATGAGACATTCTAATAACCTAATGTGAATTAGGCTCCATTTGTTGTGACCAAGACTATTTTTCATGTAATAACCATGAAATTAACTTTTGTTTCTTTCTTAATAACTATGTTCATTATGAAAAAAATGCCCATGGAACATCTATATGATGAATTCATTCAATTTAACAAACAATGGAGTCCTTGAACTTGAATTACATTTCTTATTGATATTAATTGTTGAATTAAAAAATAGAGATTACCTCCCATCATTTCTGGTTAGGAAGGCTCCACTTTTGGTTCCAAACACACTTGCGGACACATTGATCACGAAATTAACACATGTAGCTAAACAACCTAGTATATTAATTGAACAAACAAATCTAAACACCATTAAAACACTAAATATGTTTAAGTCCATGAGCGAATCCAGTCATTCATCATGGTTTGTATTAGGTGCAAATGTGAATTGGTTTAGTTCCTAAATAATGAGACATTCTAATCACCTAATGTGAATTACGCTCCATTTGTTGTGACCAGGACTATGTTTCATGTAATAACCATGAAATTAACTTTTGTTTCTTTCTTAATAACTATGTACATTATGAAAAAAATGCCCATGGAACATCAATATGATGAATTCATTCAATTTAACAAACAATGGAGTCCTTGATCTTGAATTACATTTCTTATTGATATTAATTGTTGAATTAAAGAATAGAGATTACCTCCCATCATTTCTGGTTAGGAAGGCTCAACTTTTGATTCGAAACACACTTGCTGACACATTGATCATGAAATTAACACAGGTAGCTAAACAACCTTGTATATCAATTGAACAAACACGTATGAACACCATTAAAACACTAAATCTTTTTAAATCAATCAGCGAAAGAAGTCATTCATCATGGTTTGCATTACGTGCAAATGTGAATTGGTTTAGTTCCTAAATATTGAGACACTCCATTCACCTGATGTGAATTAGGCTCCATTTGTTGTGACCAGTACTATTTTTCATGCAATAACCATGAAATTAGATTTTGTTTCATTCTTAACAACTATGTTGATTTTGAGAAAAATGCCCATGGAACATCTATATGATGAATTCATTCAATTTAACAAATAATGGAGTCATTGATCTTGAATTTCATTTCTTATTGATATTAATTGTTGAGTTAAAAAATAGAGAGTACCTCCCATCATATCTGGGCCTAGGCTCCACTTTTGATTCCAAACACATATGCTGACACATTGATCATGAAATTAACACATGTAGCTAAACAACCTTGTATATCGATTCAACAAACAAGTATGAACACCATTAAAACACTAAATCTATTTAAATCAATCAGCGAAACGAGTCATTCATCATGGTTTGCATTATGTGCAAATGTGAATTGGTTTAGTTCCTGAATAAGGAGACACTCCCGTCACCTAATGTGAATTAGGCTCCATTTGTTGTGACCAGGACTATTTTTCATGTAATAACCATGAAATTAACTTTTGTTTCTTTCTTAATAACTATGTACATTATGAAAAAAATGCCCATGGAACATCAATATGATGAATTCATTCAATTTAACAAACAATGGAGTCCTTGATCTTGAATTACATTTCTTATTGATATTAATTGTTGAATTAAAAAATAGAGAGTACCTCCCATCATTTCTGGTTAGGAAGGCTCCACTTTTGGTTCCAAACACACTTGCGGACACATTGATCACCAAATTAACACATGTAGCTAAACAACCTTGTATATCAATTGAACAAACACGTATGAACACCATTAAAACACTAAATCTGTTTAAATCAATCAGCGAAACAAGTCATTCTTCATGGTTTGCATTACGTGCAAATGTGAATTGGTCTAGTTCCTAAATAATGTGAGATTCGAATAACCTAATGTGAATTAGGCTCCATTTGTTGTGACCAAGACTATTTTTCATGTAATAACCATGAAATTAACTTTTGTTTCTTTCTTAATAACTATGTTCATTATGAAAAAAATGCCCATGGAACATCTATATGATGAATTCATTCAATTTAACAAACAATGGAGTCCTTGAACTTGAATTACATTTCTTATTGATATTAATTGTTGAATTAAAAAATAGAGATTACCTCCCATCATTTCTGGTTAGGAAGGCTCCACTTTTGGTTCCAAACACACTTGCGGACATATTGATCACGAAATTAACACATGTAGCTAAAGAACCTTGTATATCAATTGAACAAACACCTATGAACACCATTAAAATACTAAATCTGTTTAAATCAATCAGCGAAACAAGTCATTCATCATGGTTTGCATTACGTGCAAATGTGAATTGGTTTAGTTCCAAAATAATGAGACACTCCAATCACCTAATGTGAATTAGGCTCCATTTGTTATGACCAGGACTATTTTTCATGCAATAACCACGAAATTAGCTTTTGTTTCATTCTTAATAACTATGTTGATTATGAGAAAAATGCCCATGGAACATCTATATGATGAATTCATTCAATTTAACAAACAATGGAGTCATTGATCTTGAATTTCATTTCTTATTGATATTAATTGTTGAGTTAAAAAATAGAGAGTACCTCCCATCATTTCTGGGCCTAGGCTCCACTTTTGATTCCAAACACATATGCTGACACATTGATCATGAAATTAACACATGTAGCTAAACAACCTAGTATATTAATTGAACAAACAAATCTAAACACCATTAAAACACTAAATATGTTTAAGTCCATGAGCGAATCCAGTCATTCATCATGGTTTGTATTGGGTGCAAATGTGAATTGGTTTAGTTCCTAAATAATGAGACATTCTAATCACCTAATGTGAATTACGCTCCATTTGTTGTCACCAGGACTATTATTCATGTAATAACCATGAAATTAACTTTTGTTTCTTTCTTAATAACTATGTTCATTATGAAAAAAATGCCCATGGAACATCTATATGATGAATTCATTCAATTTAACAAACAATGGAGTCCTTGGACTTGAATTACATTTCGTATTGATATTAATTGTTGAATGAAAAAATAGAGAGTACCTCCAATCATTTCTGGTTACGAACGCTCCACTTTTGATTCCAAACACACTTGCTGACACATTGATCATGAATATAACACATGTAGCTAAACAACCTTGTATATAAATTGAAAAAACCCCTATGAACACCATTAAAACACTAAATCTGTTTAAATCAATCACTGAAACGAGTCACTCATCATGGTTTGCATTACGTGCAAATGTGAATTGGTTTAGTTCCTAAATAATGAGACACTCTAATCACCTAATGTGAATTAGGCTCCATTTGTTGTGACCAGGACTATTTTTCATGCAATAACCATGAAATTAGCTTTTGTTTCTTTCTTAATAACCATGTTGATTATGAGAAAAATGCCCATGGAACATCTATATGATGAATTCACTCAATTTAACAAACAATGGAGTCCTTGATGTTGAATTACATTTCTTATTCTTGAATTAATGATGAGAGTACCTCCCATCATTTCTGGTTAGGAAGGCTCCACTTTTGATTCCAAACACACTTGCTGACACATTGATCATGAAATTAACACATGTAGCTAAACAACCTTGTATATCAATTGAACAAACACGTATGAACACCATTAAAACACTAAGTATGTTTAAATCAATCAGCGAAACGAGTCATTCATCATGGTTTGCATTACGTGCAAATGTGAATTGGTTTAGTTCCTAAATAATGAGACACTCCAATCACCTAATGTGAATTACGCTCCATTTGTTGTGACCAGGACTATTTTTCATGCAATAACCATGAAATTAGCTTTTGTTTCATTCTTAATAACTATGTTGATTATGAGAAAAATGCCCATGGAACATCTATATGATGAATTCATTCAATTTAACAAACAATGGACTCATTGATCTTGAATTTCATTTCTTATTGATATTAATTGTTGAGTTAAAAAATAGAGAGTACCTCCCATCATTTCTGGGCCTAGGCTCCACTTTTGATTCCAAACACATATGCTGACACATTGATCATGAAATTAACACATGTAGCTAAACAACCTAGTATATTAATTGAACAAACAAATCTAAACACCATTAAAACACTAAATATGTTTAAGTCCATGAGCGAATCCAGTCATTCATCATGGTTTGTATTAGGTGCAAATGTGAATTGGTTTAGTTCCTAAATAATGACACATTCTAATCACCTAATGTGAATTACGCTCCATTTGTTGTGACCAGGGCTATGTTTCATGTAATAACCATGAAATTAACTTTTGTTTCTTTCTTAATAACTATGTACATTATGAAAAAAATGCCCATGGAACATCAATAAGATGAATTCATTCAATTTAACAAACAATGGAGTCCTTGATCTTGAATTACATTTCTTATTGATATTAATTGTTGAATTAAAAAATAGAGATTACCTCCCATCATTTCTGGTTAGGAAGGCCCCACTTTTGATTCCAAACACACTTGCTGACACATTGATCATGAAATTAACACAAGTAGCTAAACAACCTTATATATCAATTGAACAAACAAGTATGAACATCATTAAAACACTAAATCTATTTAAATCAATTAGCGAATTGAGTCATTCATCATGGTTTGCATTACGTGCAAATGTAAATTGGTTTAGTTCCTATATAATGAGACACTCCAATCACCTAATGTGAATTAGGCTCCATTTGTTGTCACCAGGACTATTATTCATGTAATAACCATGAAATTAACTTTTGTTTCTTTCTTAATAACTATGTTCATTATGAAAAAAATGCCCATGGAACATCTATATGATGAATTCATTCAATTTAACAAACAATGGAGTCCTTGAACTTGAATTACATTTCGTATTGATATTAATTATTGAATGAAAAAATAGAGAGTACCTCCAATCATTTTTGGTTACGAAGGCTCCACTTTTGATTCCAAACACACTTACTCACACATTGATCATGAATATAACACATGTAGCTAAACAACCTTGTATATCAATTGAACAAACCCGTATGAACACCATTAAAACACTAAATCTGTTTAAATCAATCAGCGAAACGAGTCACTCATCATGGTTTGCATTACGTGCAAATGTGAATTGGTTTAGTTCCTAAATAATGAGACACTCTAATCACCTAATGTGAATTAGGCTCCATTTGTTGTGACCAGGACTATTTGTCATGCAATAACCATGAAATTAGCTTTTGTTTCTTTCTTAATAACCATGTTGATTATGAGAAAAATGCCCATGGAACATCTATATGATGAATTCACTCAATTTAACAAACAATGGAGTCCTTGATGTTGAATTACATTTCTTATTCTTGAATTAATGATGAGAGTACCTCCCATCATTTCTGGTTAGGAAGTCTCCACTTTTGATTCCAAACACACTTGCTGACACATTGATCATGAAATTAACACATGTAGCTAAACAACCTTGTATATCAATTGAACAAACACGTATGAACACCATTAAAACACTAAGTATGTTTAAATCAATCAGCGAAACGAGTCATTCATCATGGTTTGCATTACGTGCAAATGTGAATTGGTTTAGTTCCTAAATAATGAGACACTCCAATCACCTAATGTGAATTAGGCTCCATTTGTTGTGACCAGGACTATTTCTCATGCAATAACCATGAAATTAGCTTTTGTTTCATTCTTAATAACTATGTTGATTATGAGAAAAATGCCCATGGAACATCTATATGATGAATTCATTCAATTTAACAAACAATGGAGTCATTGATCTTAAATTTCATTTCTTATTGATATTAATTGTTGAGTTAAGAAATAGAGAGTACCTCCCATCATTTCTGGGCCTAGGCTCCACTTTTGATTCCAAACACATATGCTGACACATTGATCATGAAATTAACACATGTAGCTAAATAGCCTTCTTTATCAATTGAACAAACAAGTATGAACACCATTAAAACACTAAATCTATTTAAATAAATCAGCGAAACGAGTCATTCATCATGGTTTGCATTACATGCAAATGTGAATTGGTTTAGTTCCTAAATAATGAGACACTCCAATCACCTAATGTGAATTAGGCTCCATTTGTTGTGACCAGGACTATTTTTCATGCAATAACCATGAAATTAGCTTTTGTTTCATTCTTAATAACTATGTTGATTATGAGAAAAATGCCCATGGAACATCTATATGATGAATTCTTTCAAAAGTGGAGTCTTAGGAAGGCTCCACTTTTGATTCCAAACACACTTGCTGACAGATTGATCATGAAATTAACACATGTAGCTAAACAACCTTGTATATCAATTGAACAAACACGTATGAACACCATTAAAACACTAAATCTTTTTAAATCAATCAGCGAAATAAGTCTTTCATCATGGTTTGCATTACGTGCAAATGTGAATTGGTTTAGTTCCTAAATAATGAGACACTCCAATCACCTGATGTTAATTAGGCTCCATTTGTTGTGACCAGGACTATTTTTCATGCAATAACCATGAAATTAGCTTTTGTTTCATTCTTAATATCTTTGTTGATTATGAGAAAAATGCCCATGGAATATCTATATGATGAATTCATTCAATTTAACAAACAATGGAGTCATTGATCTTGAATTTCATTTCTTATTGATATTAATTGTTGAGTTAAAAAATAGAGAGTACGTCCCATCATTTCTGGGCCTAGGCTCCACTTTTGGTTCCAAACACATATGCTGACACATTGATCATGAAATTAACACATGTACCTAAACAACCTAGTATATTAATTGAACAAACAAGTCTAAACACCATTAAAACACTAAATCTGTTCAAGTCCATGAGCGAATCCATTCATTCATCATGGTCTGCATTAGGTGCAAATGTGAATTGGTTTAGTTCCTAAATAATGAGACATTCTAATCACCTAATGTGAATTAGGCTCCATTTGTTGTGACCAGGACTATTTTTCATGTAATAACCATGAAATTAACTTTTGTTTCTTTCTTAATAACTATGTTCATTATGAAAAAAATGTCCATGGAACATCTATATGATGAATTCATTCAATTTAACAAACAATGGAGTCCTTGTTCTTCAATTACATTTCTTATTGATATTAATTGTTGAATTAAAAAATAGAGAGTACCTCCCATCATTTCTGGTTAGGATGGCTCCACTTTTGATTCCAAACACACTTGTGGACACATTGATCACGAAATTAACACATGTAGCTAAACAACCTTGTATATCAATTGAACAAACACGTATGAACACCATTAAAACACTAAATCTGTTTAAATCAATCAGCGAAACAAGTCATTCGTCATGGTTTGCATTACGTGCAAATGTGAATTGGTTTAGTTCCTAAATAAGGAGACATTCTAATCACCTAATGTGAATTAGGCTCCATTTGTTGTGACCAGGACTATTTTTCATGTAATAACCATGAAATTAACTTTTTTTTCTTTCTTAATAACTATGTTCATTATGAAAAAAATTCCCATGGAACATCTATATGATGAATTCATTCAATTTAACAAACAATGGAGTCTTTCAACTTGAATTGCATTTCTTATTGATATTAATTGTTGAATTAAAAAATAGAGATTACCTCCCATCATTTCTGGTTTAGAAGGCTCCACTTTTGATTCCAAACACACTTGCTGACACATTGATCATGAAATTAACACGTGTAGCTAAACAACCTTGTATATCAATTGAACAAACACGTATGAACACCATTAAAACACTAAATCTTTTTAAATCAATCAGCGAAATAAGTCATTCATCATGGTTTGCATTACGTGCAAATGTGAATTGGTTTAGTTCCTAAATAATGAGACACTCCAATTACCTGATGTGAATTAGGCTCCATTTGTTGTGACCAGGACTATTTTTCATGCAATAACCATGAAATTAGCTTTTGTTTCATTCTTAATAACTATGTTGATTATGAGAAAAATGCCCATGGGAACATCTATATGATGAATTCATTCAATTTAACAAACAATGGAGTCATTGATCTTGAATTTCATTTCTTATTGATATTAATTGTTGAGTTAAAAAATAGAGAGTACCTCCCATCATATCTGGGCCTAGGCTCCACTTTTGATTCCAAACACATATACTGACACATTGATCATGAAATTATCACATGTAGCTAAACAACCTTGTATATCAATTCAACAAACAAGTATGAACACCATTAAAACACTAAATCTATTTAAATCAATCAGCGAAACGAGTCATTCATAATGGTTTGCATTACGTGCAAATGTGAATTGGTTTAGTTCCTGAATAAGGAGACACTCCCGTCACCTAATGTGAATTAGGCTCCATTTGTTGTGACCAGGACTATTTTTCATGTAATAACCATGAAATTAACTTTTGTTTCTTTCTTAATAACTATGTACATTATGAAAAAAATGCCCATGGAACAACAATATGATGAATTCATTCAATATAAGAAACAATGGAGTCCTTGATCTTGAATTACATTTCTTATTGATATTAATTGTTGAATTAAAAAATAGAGACTACCTTCTGGTTAGGAAGGCTCCACATTTGATTCCAAACACACTTGCTCACACATTGATCATAAAATTAACACATGTAGCTAAACAACCTTGTATATCAATTGAACCAACACGTAAGCACACCATTAAAACACTAAATCTGTTTAAATCAATCAGCGAAATGAGTCATTCATCATGGTTTGCATTACGTGCAAATGTGAATTGGTTTAGTTCCTAAATAATGAGACACTCTAATCACCTAATGTGAATTAGGCTCCATTTGTTGTGACCAGGACTATTTTTCATGTAATAACCATGAAATTAACTTTTGTTTCTTTCTTAATAACTATGATCATTATGAAAAAAATGCCCATGGAACATCTATATGATGAATTCATTCAATTTAACAAACAATGGAGTCCTTGATCTTGAATTACATTTCTTATTGATATTATTTGTTGAATTAAAAAATAGAGAGTACCTCCCATCATTTCTGGTTAGGAGGGCTCCACTTTTGTTTCCAAACACACTTGCGGACACATTGATCACGAAATTAACTCATGTAACTAAACAACCTTGTATATCAATTGAATAAACACGTATGAACACCATTAAAACACTAAATTTGTTTAAATCAATCAGCGAAACAAGTCATTCATCATGGTTTGCATTACGTGCAAATGTGAAGTGGTTTAGTTCCTAAATAATGAGACATTCTAATAACCTAATGTGAATTAGGCTCCATTTGTTGTGACCAAGACTACTTTTCATGTAATAACCATGAAATTAACTTTTGTTTCTTTCTTAATAACTATGTTCATTATGAAAAAAATGCCCATGGAACATCTATATGATGAATTCATTCAATTTAACAAACAATGGAGTCCTTGAACTTGAATTTCATTTCTTATTCATATTAATTGTTGAATTAAAAAATAGAGATTACCTCCCATAATTTCTGGTTAGGAAGCCTTCACTTTTGGTTCCAAACACACTTGCGGACACATTGATCGTGAAATTAACACATGTAGCTAAACAACCTTGTATATCAATTGAACAAACACCTATGAACACCATTAAAATACTAAATCTGTTTAAATCAATCAGCGAAACAAGTCATTCATCATGGTTTGCATTACGTGCAAATGTGAATTGGTTTAGTTCCAAAATAATGAGACACTCCAATCACCTAATGTGAATTAGGCTCCATTTGTTATGACCACGACAATTTTTTATGCAATAACCACGAAATTAGCTTTCGTTTCATTCTTAATAACTATGTTGATTATGAGAAAAATGCCCATGGAACATCTATATGATGAATTCATTCAATTTAACAAACAATGGAGTCATTGATCTTGAATTTCATTTCTTATTGATATTAATTGTTGAGTTAAAAAATAGAGAGTACCTCCCATCATTTCTGGGCCTAGGCACCACTTTTGATTCCAAACACATATGCTGACACATTGATCATGAAATTAACAGATGTAGCTAAACAACCTTGTATATCAATTGAACAAACAAGTATGAACGCCATTAAAACACTAAATCTATTTAAATCAATCAGCGAAACGAGTCATTCATCATAGTTTGCATTACGTGCAAATGTGAATTGGTTTAGTTCCTAAATAAGGAGACACTTTCGGCACCTAATGTGAATTAGGCTCCATTTGTTGTGACCAGGACTATTTTTCATGTAATAACCATGAAATTAACTTTTGTTTCTTTCTTAATAACTATGTACATTATGTAAAAATACCCATGGAACATCAATATGATGAATTCATTCAATTTAACAAACAATGGAGTCCTTGATCTTGAATTACATTTCTTATTGATATTAATTGTTGAATTAAAAAATAGAGAGTACCTCCGATCATTTCTGGTTAGGAAGGCTCCACTTTTGATTCCAAACATACTTGCTCACACATTGATCATGAAATTAACACATGTAGCTAAACAACCTTGTATATCAATTGAACAAACACGTATGAACACCATTAAAACACTAAATCTTTTTAAATCAATCAGCAAAACGAGTCATTCATCATGGTTTGCATTACGTGCAAATGTGAATTGGTTTAGTTCCTAAATAATGAGTCACTCCAATCACCTAATGTGAATTAGGCTCCATTTGTTGTGACCAGGACTACTGTTCATGCAATAACCATGAAATTAGCTTTTGTTTCATTCTTAATAACTGTGTTTATTATGAGAAAAATGCCCATGGAACATGTATATGATGAATTCATTCAATTTAACAAACAATGGTGTCATTGATCTTGAATTTCATTTCTTATTGATATTAATTGTTGAGTTAAAAAATAGAGAGTACCTCCCATCATTTCTGGGCCTAGGCTTCACTTTTGATTGCAAACACATATGCTGACACATTGATCATGAAATTAACACATGTAGCTAAACAACCTAGTATATTAATTGAACAAACTAGTCTAAACACCATTAAAACACTAAATCTGTTTAAGTCCATGAGCGAATCCAGTCATTCATCATGGTCTGCATTAGGTGCAAATGTGAATTGGTTTAGTTCCTAAATAATGAGACATTCTAATCACCTAATGTGAATTACGCTCCATTTGTTGTGACCAGGACTATTTTTCATGTAATAACCATGAAATTAACTTTTGTTTCTTTCTTAATAATTATGTTCATTATGAAAAAAATGCCCATGGAACATCTATATGATGAATTCATTCAATTTAACAAACAATGGAGTCCTTGATCTTGAATTACATTTCTTATTGATATTAATTGTTGAATTAAAAAATAGAGAGTACCTCCCGATCATTTCTGGTTAGGAAGGCTCCACTTTTGATTCCAAACACACTTGCGGACACATTGATCACGAAATTAACACATGTAGCTAGACAACCTTGTATATCAATTGAACAAACACGTATGAACACCATTAAAACAGTAAATCTGTTTAAATCAATTAGCGAAATGAGTCATTCATCATGGTTTGCATTACGTGCAAATGTGAATTGGTTTAGTTCCTAAATAATGAGACACTCCAATCACCTAATATGAATTAGGCTCGATTTCTTGTGACCACGACTATTTTTCATGCAATAACCATGAAATTAGCTTTTGTTTCATTCTTAATAACTATGTTGATTATGAGAAAAATGCCCATGGAACATCTATATGATGAATTCATTCAATTTAACAAACAATGGAGTAATTGATCTTGAATTTCATTTCTTATTGATATTAATTTTTGAGTTAAAAAATAGAGAGTACCTCCCATCATTTTTGGGCCTAGGCTCCACTTTTGATTCCAAACACATATGCTGACACATTGATCATGAAATTAACACATGTAGCTAAACAACCTTGTATATCAATTGAACAAACCCGTAAGAACACCATTAAAACACTAAATTTGTTTAAATCAATCAGCGAAACGAGTAATTCATCGTGGTTTACATTATGTGCAAATGTGAATTGGTTTAGTTCCTAAATAATGAGACACTCCAATCACCTAATATGAATTAGGCTCGATTTCTTGTGACCACGACTATTTTTCATGCAATAACCATGAAATTAGCTTTTGTTTCATTCTTAATAACTATGTTGATTATGAGAAAAATGCCCATGGAACATCTATATGATGAATTCATTCAATTTAACAAACAATGGAGTAATTGATCTTGAATTTCATTTCTTATTGATATTAATTGTTGAGTTAAAAAATATAGAGTACCTCCCAACATTTCTGGTTAGGAAGGCTCCACTTTTGATTCCAAAACACACTTGTTGACACATTTATTATGAAATTAACACATGTAGCTAAACAACCTAGTATATTAATTTAACTAACAAGTCTAAACACCATTAAAACACTAAATCTGTTTAAGTCCATGAGCGAATCCAGTCATTCATCATGGTCTACATTCGGTGCAAATGTGAATTGGTTTAGTTCCTAAATAATGAGACATTCTAATCACCTAATGTGAATTACGCTCCATCTGTTGTGACCAGGACTCTTTTTCATGTAATAACCGTGAAATTAACTTTTGTTTCTTTCTTAATAACTATGTTCATTATGAAAAAAATGCCCATGGAACATCTATATGATGAATTCATTCAATTTAACAAACAATGGAGTCCTTGATCTTGAATTACATTTCTTATTGATATTAATTGTTGAATTAAAAAATAGAGATTACCTCCCATCATTTCTAGTTATGAAGGCTCCACTTTTGATTCCAAACATACTTGCTGACATATTGATCATGAAATTAACACATGTAGCTAAACAACCTTGTATATCAATTGAACAAACAAGTATGGACACCATTAAAACACTAAATCTATTTAAATCAATCAGCGAATCGAGTCATTCATCATGGTTTGCATTATGTGCAAATGTGAATTGGTTTAGTTCCTAAATAATGAGACACTCCAATCACCTAATGTGAATTAGGCTCCATTTGTTGTGCCCAGGACTATTTTTCATGTAATAACCATGAAATTAACTTTTGTTTCTTTCTTAATAACTATGTTGATTATGAAAAAAAAGCCCATGTAACATCTATATGATGAATTCATTCAATTTAACAAACAATGGAGTAATTGATCTTGAATTTCATTTCTTATTGATATTAATTGTTGAGTTAAAAAATATAGAGTACCTCCCATCATTTCTGGTTAGGAAGGCTCCACTTTTGATTCCAAACACACTTGCTGACACATTGATCTTGAAATTAACAAATGTAGCTAAACAACCTTGTATATCAATTGAACAAAAACGTATGAACACCATTAAAACACTAAATCTTTTTAAATCAATCAGCGAAACGAGTCATTCATCATGGTTTGCATTACGTGTAAATGTGAATTGGTTTAGTTCCTAAATGATGAGACACTGCAATCACCTAATGTGAATTAGACTCCATTTGTTGTGACCAGGACTATTTTTCGTTCAATAACCATGAAATTAGCTTTTGTTTCATTCTTAATAACTATGTTGATTATGAGAAAAATGCCCATTGAACATCTATATGATGAATTCATTCAATTTAACAAACAATGGAGTCCTTGATCATGAATTTCATTTCTTATTGATATTAATTGTTGAATTGAAAAAATAGAGAGTACCTCCCATCATTTCTAGTTATGAAGGCTCCACTTTTGATTCCAAACATACTTGCTGACACATTGATCATGAAATTAACACATGTAGCTAAACAACCTTGTATATCAATTGAACAAACCCGTAAGAACACCATTAAAACACTAAATTTGTTTAAATCAATCAGCGAAACGAGTAATTCATCATGGTTTACATTACGTGCAAATGTGAATTGGTTTTAGTTCCTAAATAATGAGACACTCCAATCACCTAATGTGAATTAGGCTCGATTTCTTGTGACCACGACAATTTTTCATGCAATAACCATGAAATTAGCTTTTGTTTCATTCTTAATAACTATGTTGATTATGAGAAAAATGCCCATGGAACATCTATATGATGAATTCATTCAATTTAACAAACAATGGAGTTATTGATCTTGAATTTCATTTCTTATTGATATTAATTGTTGAGTTAAAAAATATAGAGTACCCTCCCATCATTTCTGGTTAGGAAGGCTCCACTTTTGATTCCAAACACACACTTGTTGACACATTTATTTATGAAATTAACACATGTAGCTAAACAACCTAGTATATTAATTTAACTAACAAGTCTAAACACACCATTAAAACACTAAATCTGTTTAAGTCCATGAGCGAATCCAGTCATTCATCATGGTCTGCATTCGGTGCAAATATGAATTGGTTTAGTTCCTAAATAATGAGACATTCTAATCACCTAATGTGAATTACGCTCCATCTGTTGTGACCAGGACTCATTTTCATGTAATAACCGTGAAATTAACTTTTGTTTCTTTCTTAATAACAATGTTCATTATGAAAAAAATGCTCATGGAACATCTATATGATGAATTCATTCAATTTAACAAACAATGGAGTAATTGATCTTGAATTTCATTTCTTATTGATATTAATTGTTGAGTTAAAAAATATAGAGTACCTCCCATCATTTCTGGTTAGGAAGGCTCCACTTTTGATTCCAAACACACTTGTTGACACATTTATTATGAAATTAACACATGTAGCTAAACAACCTAGTATATTAATTGAACAAACAAGTCAAAACACCATTAAAACACTAAATCTGTTTATGTCCATGAGCGAATCCAGTCATTCATCATGGTCTGCATTAGGTGCAAATGTGAATTGGTTTAGTTCCTAAATAATGAGACATTCTAATCACCTAATGTGAATTACGCTCCATCTGTTGTGACCAGGACTCATTTTCATGTAATAACCGTGAAATTAACTTTTGTTTCTTTCTTAATAACAATGTTCATTATGAAAAAAATGCTCATGGAACATCTATATGATGAATTCATTCAATTTAACAAACAATGGAGTAATTGATCTTGAATTTCATTTCTTATTGATATTAATTGTTGAGTTAAAAAATATAGAGTACCTCCCATCATTTCTGGTTAGGAAGGCTCCACTTTTGATTGCAAACACACTTGTTGACACATTTATTATGAAATTAACACATGTAGCTAAACAACCTAGTAAATTAATTGAACAAACAAGTCTAAACACCATTAAAACACTAAATCTGTTTAAGTCCATGAGCGAATTCAGTCATTCATCATGGTCTGCATTAGGTGCAAATGTGAATTAGTTTAGTTCCTAAATAATGAGACATACTAATCACCTAATGTGAATTACGCTCCATTTGTTGTGACCTGGACTTTTTTTCATGTAATAACCATGAAATTAACTTTTCTTTCTTTCTTAGTACTCATTATGAAAAAAATGCCCATGGAACATCTATATGATGAATTCATTCAATTTAACAAACAATGGAGTCCTTGATCTTGAATTACATTTCTTATTGATATTAATTGTTGAATTAAAAAATAGAGAGTACCTCCCATCATTTCTGGTTAGGAAGGCTCCACTTTTGATTCCAAACACACTTGTTGACACATTGATCATGAAATTAACACATGTAGCTAAACAACCTTGTATATCAATTGAACAAACAAGTATGAACACCATTAAAACACTAAATCTATTTAAATCAATCAGCAAAACGAGTCATTCATCATGGTTTGCATTACGTGCAACTGTGAATTGGTTTAGTTCCTAAATAATGACACACTCCAATCACCTAATGTGAATTAGGCTCCATTTGTTGTGACCAGGACTATTTTTTCATGTAATAACCATGAAATTAGCTTTTGTTTCATTCTCTAATAACTATGTTGATTATGAGAAAAATGCCCATGGAACATCTATATGATGAATTCATTCAATTTAACAAACAATGGAGTCCTTGATCATGAATTTCATTTCTTATTGATATTAATTGTTGAATTAAAAAATAGAGAGTACCTCCCATCATTTCTGGTTAGGAAGGCTCCACTTTTGATTCCAAACACACTTGTTGACACATTGATTATGAAATTAACACATGTAGCTAAACAACCTTGTATATCAATTGAACAAACAAGTATGAACACCATTAAAACACTAAATCTATTTAAATCCATGAGTGAATCGAGTCATTCATCATGGTCTGCATTACGTGCAAATGTGAATTGGTTTAGTTCCTAAATAATGAGACATTCTAAATACCTAATGTGAATTAGGCTCCATTTGTTGTGACCAGGACTATTTTTCATGTAATAACCATGAAATTAACTTTTGTTTCTTTCTTAATAACTATGTTCATTATGAAAAAAAATGCCCATGGAACATCTATATGATGAATTCATTCAATTTAACAAACAATGGAGTCCTTGATCTTGAATTTCATTTCTTATTGATATTAATTGTTGAATTAAAAAAAATAGAGAGTACCTCCCATCATTTCTGGTTAGGAAGGCTCCACTTTTGATTCCAAACACACTTGCTGACACATTGATCATGAAATTAACACATGTAGCTAAACAACCTTGTATATCAATTCAACAAACAAGTATGAACACCCATTAAAACACTAAATCTATTTAAATCAAATCAGCGAAAACGAGTCATTCATCATGGTTTGCATTACGTGCAACTGTGAATTGGTTTAGTTCCTAAATAATGACACACTCCAATCACCTAATGTGAATTAGGCTCCATTTGTTGTGACCAGGACTATTTTTCATGTAATAACCATGAAATTAGCTTTTGTTTCATTCTTAATTACTATGTTGATTATGAAAAAAATGCCCATGGAACATCTATATGATGAATTCATTCAATTTAACAAACAATGGAGTCCTTGATCTTGAATTACATTTCTTATTGATATTAATTGTTGAATTAAAAAATAGAGAGTACCTCCCATCATTTCTGGTTAGGAAGGCTCCACTTTTGATTCCAAACACACTTGCTGACACATTTATTATGAAATTAACACATGTAGCTAAACAACCTAGTGTATATCAATTGAACAAAACAAGTATGAAACACCATTAAAACACTAAATCTGTTTAAATCAATCAGCGAAACGAGTCATTCATCATGGTTTGCATTACGTGCAAATGTGAATTGGTTTAGTTCCTAAATAATGAGACATTCTCATAACCTAATGTGAAGTAGGCTCCATTTGTTGTGACCAGGACTATTTTTCATGTAATAACCATGAAATTAACTTTTGTTTCTTTCTTAATAACTATGTTCATTATGAAAAAAATGCCCATGGAACATCTATATGATGAATTCATTCAATTTAACAAACAATGGAGTCCTTGATCTTGAATTACATTTCTTATTGATATTAATTGTTGAATTAAAAAATAGAGAGTACCTCCCATCATTTCTGGTTAGGAAGGCTCCACTTTTGATTCCAAACACACTTGCTGACACATTGATCATGAAATTAACACATGTAGCTAAACAACCTTGTATATCAATTCAACAAACAAGTATGAACACCATTAAAACACTAAATCTATTTAAATCAATCAGCAAAACGAGTCATTCATCATGGTTTGCATTACGTGCAAATGTGAATTGGTTTAGTTCCTAAATAATGAGACACTCCAATCACCTAATGTGAATTAGGCTCCATTTGTTGTGACCAGGACTATTTTTCATGTAATAACCATGAAATTAGCTTTTGTTTCTTTCTTAATAACTATGTTCATTATGAAAAAAATGCCCATGGAACATCTATATGATGAATTCATTCAATTTAACAAACAATGGAGTCCTTGATCTTGAATTTCATTTCTTATTGATATTAATTGTTGAATTAAAAAATAGAGAGTACCTCCCATCATTTCTGGTTAGGAAGGCTCCACTTTTGATTCCAAACACACTTGCTGACACATTGATCATGAAATTAACACATGTAGCTAAACAACCTTGTATATCAATTGAAACAAACAAGTATGAACACCATTAAAACACTAAATCTATTTAAATCAATCAGCAAAACGAGTCATTCATCATGGTTTGCATTACGTGCAACTGTGAATTGGTTTAGTTCCTAAATAATGACACACTCCAATCACCTAATGTGAATTAGGCTCCATTTGTTGTGACCAGGACTATTTTTCATGTAATAACCATGAAATTAACTTTTGTTTCTTTCTTAATAACTATGTTGATTTATGAAAAAAATGCCCATGGAACATCTATATGATGAATTCATTCAATTTAACAAACAATGGAGTCCTTGATCTTGAATTTCATTTTTTATTGATATATTAATTGTTGAATTAAAAAATAGAGAGTACCTCCCATCATTTCTGGTTAGGAAGGCTCCACTTTTGATTCCAAACACACTTGCTGACACATTGATCATGAAATTAACACATGTAGCTAAACAAACCTTGTATATCAATTGAACAAACAAGTATAAACACCATTAAAACACTAAATCTATTTAAATCAATCAGCGAAACGAGTCATTCATCATGGTTTGCATTACGTGCAAATGTGAATTGGTTTAGTTCCTAAATAATGAGACACTCCAATCACCTAATGTGAATTAGGCTCCATTTGTTGTGACCAGGACTATTTTTCATGCAATAACCATGAAATTAGCTTTTGTTTCATTCTTAATAACTATGTTGATTATGAGAAAATTGCCCATGGAACATCTATATGATGAATTCATTCAATTTAACAAACAATGGAGTCCTTGATCTTGAATTTCATTTCTTATTGATATTAATTGTTGAATTAAAAAATAGAGAGTACCTCCCATCATTTCTGGTTAGGAAGGCTCCACTTTTGATTCCAAACACACTTGCTGACACATTGATCATGAAATTAACACATGTAGCTAAACAACCTTGTATATCAATTGAACAAACACGTATGAACACCATTAAAACACTAAATCTGTTTTTAAATCAATCAGCGAAACGAGTCATTCATCATGGTTTGCATTACGTGCAAATGTGAATTGGTTTAGTTCCTAAATAATGAGACACTCCAATCACCTAATGTGAATTAGGCTCCATTTGTTGTGACCAGGACTATTTTTCATGCAATAACCATGAAATTAGCTTTTGTTTCATTCTTAATAACTATGTTGATTATGAGAAAAAAAAATGCCCATGGAACATCTATATGATGAATTCATTCAATTTAACAAACAATGGAGTCATTGATCTTGAATTTCATTTCTTATTGATATTAATTGTTGAGTTAAAAAATAGAGAGTACCTCCCATCATTTCTGGGCCTAGGCTCCACTTTTGATTCCAAACACATATGCTGACACATTGATCATGAAATTAACACATGTAGCTAAACAACCTTGTATATCAATTCAACAAACAAGTATGAACACCATTAAAACACTAAATCTATTTAAATCAATCAGCGAAACGAGTCATTCATCATGGTTTGCATTACGTGCAAATGTGAATTGGTTTAGTTCCTAAATAATGAGACACTCCAATCACCTAATGTGAATTAGGCTCCATTTGTTGTGACCAGGACTATTTTTTTCATGTAATAACCATGAAATTAACTTTTGTTTCTTTCTTAATAACTATGTTCATTATGAAAAAAATGCCCATGGAACATCTATATGATGAATTCATTCAATTTAACAAACAATGGAGTCCTTGATCTTGAATTACATTTCTTATTGATATTAATTGTTGAATTAAAAAATAGAGAGAGTACACCTCCCCATCATTTCTGGTTAGGAAGGCTCCACTTTTGATTCCAAACACACTTGCTCACACATTGATCATGAAATTAACACATGTAGCTAAACAACCTTGTATATCAATTGAACAAACACGTATGAACACCATTAAAACACTAAATCTGTTTAAATCAATCAGCAAAACGAGTCATTCATCATGGTTTGCATTACGTGCAAATGTGAATTGGTTTAGTTCCTAAATAATGAGACACTCCAATCACCTAATGTGAATTAGGCTCCATTTGTTGTGACCAGGACTATTTTTTTTCATGCAATAACCATGAAATTAGCTTTTGTTTCATTCTTAATAACTATGTTGATTATGAGAAAAATGCCCATGGAACATCTATATGATGAATTCATTCAATTTAACAAACAATGGAGTCATTGATCTTGAATTTCATTTCTTATTGATATTAATTGTTGAGTTAAAAAATAGAGAGTACCTCCCATCATTTCTGGTTAGGAAGGCTCCACTTTTGATTCCAAACACACTTGCTGACACATTTATTATGAAATTAACACATGTAGCTAAACAACCTAGTATATTAATTGAACAAACAAGTCTAAACACCATTAAAACACTAAATCTGTTTAAGTCCATGAGCGAATCCAGTCATTCATCATGGTCTGCATTAGGTGCAAATGTGAATTGGTTTAGTTCCTAAATAATGAGACATTCTAATCACCTAATGTGAATTAGGCTCCATTTGTTGTGACCAGGACTATTTTTCATGTAATAACCATGAAATTAACTTTTGTTTCTTTCTTAATAACTATGTTGATTATGAGAAAAATGCCCATGGAACATCTATATGATGAATTCATTCAATTTAACAAACAATGGAGTCATTGATCTTGAATTTCATTTCTTATTGATATTAATTGTTGAATTAAAAAATAGAGAGTACCTCCCATCATTTCTGGTTAGGAAGGCTCCACTTTTGATTCCAAACACACTTGCTGACACATTGATCATGAAATTAACACATGTAGCTAAACAACCTTGTATATCAATTGAACAAACACGTATGAACACCATTAAAACACTAAATCTGTTTAAATCAATCAGCGAAACGAGTCATTCATCATGGTTTGCATTACGTGCAAATGTGAATTGGTTTAGTTCCTAAATAATGAGACACTCCAATCACCTAATGTGAATTAGGCTCCATTTTTTGTGACCAGGACTATTTTTCATGCAATAACCATGAAATTAGCTTTTGTTTCATTCTTAATTACTATGTTGATTATGAAAAAAATGCCCATGGAACATCTATATGATGAATTCATTCAATTTAACAAACAATGGAGTCATTGATCTTGAATTTCATTTCTTATTGATATTAATTGTTGAGTTAAAAAAATAGAGAGTACCTCCCATCATTTCTGGGGGAGGCTCCACTTTTGATTCCAAACACACATATGCTGACACACATTGATCATGAAATTAACACATGTAGCTAAACAACCTTGTATATCAATTGAACAAACAAGTATGAACACCATTAAAACACTAAATCTATTTAAATCAATCAGCGAAACGAGTCATTCATCATGGTTTGCATTACGTGCAAATGTGAATTGGTTTAGTTCCTAAATAATGAGACACTCCAATCACCTAATGTGAATTAGGCTCCATTTTTTGTGACCAGGACTATTTTTCATGCAATAACCATGAAATTAGCTTTTGTTTCATTCTTAATTACTATGTTGATTATGAAAAATATGCCCATGGAACATCTATATGATGAATTCATTCAATTTAACAAACAATGGAGTCCTTGAACTTGAATTACATTTCTTATTGATATTAATTGTTGAATTAAAAAATAGAGAGTACCTCCCATCATTTCTGGTTAGGAAGGCTCCACTTTTGATTCCAAACACACTTGCTCACACATTGATCATGAAATTAACACATGTAGCTAAACAACCTTGTATATCAATTGAACAAACACGTATGAACACCATTAAAACACTAAATCTGTTTAAATCAATCAGCGAAACGAGTCATTCATCATGGTTTGCATTACGTGCAAATGTGAATTGGTTTAGTTCCTAAATAATGAGACACTCCAATCACCTAATGTGAATTAGGCTCCATTTGTTGTGACCAGGACTATTTTTCATGTAATAACCATGAAATTAACTTTTGTTTCTTTCTTAATAACTATGTTCATTATGAAAAAAATGCCCATGGAACATCTATATGATGAATTCATTCAATTTAACAAACAATGGAGTCCTTGATCTTGAATTTCATTTCTTATTGATATTAATTGTTGAATTAAAAAATAGAGAGTACCTCCCATCATTTCTGGTTAGGAAGGCTCCACTTTTGATTCCAAACACACTTGTTGACACATTGATCATGAAATTAACACATGTAGCTAAACAACCTTGTATATCAATTGAACAAACAAGTATGAACACCATTAAAACACTAAATCTGTTTTAAATCAATCAGCGAATTCGAGTCATTCATCATGGTTTGCATTACGTGCAAATGTGAATTGGTTTAGTTCCTAAATAATGAGACACTCCAATCACCTAATGTGAATTAGGCTCCATTTGTTGTGACCAGGACTATTTTTTCATGTAATAACCATGAAATTAACTTTTGTTTCTTTCTTAATAACTATGTTGATTATGAGAAAAATGCCCATGGAACATCTATATGATGAATTCATTCAATTTAACAAACAATGGAGTCATTGATCTTGAATTTCATTTCTTATTGATATTAATTGTTGAGTTAAAAAATAGAGAGTACCTCCCATCATTTCTGGGCCTAGGCTCCACTTTTGATTCCAAACACATATGCTGACACATTGATCATGAAATTAACACATGTAGCTAAACAACCTTGTATATCAATTGAACAAACAAGTATGAACACCATTAAAACACTAAATCTATTTAAATCAATCAGCGAAACGAGTCATTCATCATGGTTTGCATTACGTGCAAATGTGAATTGGTTTAGTTCCTAAATAAGGAGACACTCCAATCACCTAATGTGAATTAGGCTCCATTTGTTGTGACCAGGACTATTTTTCATGTAATAACCATGAAATTAACTTTTGTTTCTTTCTTAATAACTATGTTCATTATGAAAAAAATGCCCATGGAACATCAATATGATGAATTCATTCAATTTAACAAACAATGGAGTCCTTGATCTTGAATTACATTTCTTATTGATATTAATTGTTGAATTAAAAAATAGAGAGTACCTCCCATCATTTCTGGTTAGGAAGGCTCCACTTTTGATTCCAAACACACTTGCTCACACATTGATCATGAAATTAACACATGTAGCTAAACAACCTTGTATATCAATTGAACAAACACACGTATGAACACCATTAAAAAAAACACTAAATCTGTTTAAATCAATCAGCGAAACGAGTCATTCATCATGGTTTGCATTACGTGCAAATGTGAATTGGTTTAGTTCCTAAATAATGAGACACTCCAATCACCTAATGTGAATTAGGCTCCATTTGTTGTGACCAGGACTATTTTTCATGCAATAACCATGAAATTAGCTTTTGTTTCATTCTTAATAACTATGTTGATTATGAGAAAAAAATGCCCATGGAACATCTATATGATGAATTCATTCAATTTAACAAACAATGGAGTCATTGATCTTGAATTTCATTTCTTATTGATATTAATTGTTGAGTTAAAAAAATAGAGAGTACCTCCCATCATTTCTGGTTAGGAAGGCTCCACTTTTGATTCCAAACACACTATGCTGACACATTGATCATGAAATTTAACACATGTAGCTAAACAACCTTGTATATCAATTGAACAAACAAGTATGAACACCATTAAAACACTAAATCTATTTAAATCAATCAGCGAAACGAGTCATTCATCATGGTTTGCATTACGTGCAAATGTGAATTGGTTTAGTTCCTAAATAATGAGACACTCCCAATCACCTAATGTGAATTAGGCTCCATTTGTTGTGACCAGGACTATTTTTCATGTAATAACCATGAAATTAACTTTTGTTTCTTTCTTAATAACTATGTTCATTATGAAAAAAATGCCCATGGAACATCTATATGATGAATTCATTCAATTTAACAAACAATGGAGTCCTTGATCTTGAATTACATTTCTTATTGATATTAATTGTTGAATTAAAAAATAGAGAGTACCTCCCATCATTTCTGGTTAGGAAGGCTCCACTTTTGATTCCAAACACACTTGCTCACACATTGATCATGAAATTAACACATGTAGCTAAACAACCTTGTATATCAATTGAAACAAACACGTATGAACACCATTAAAACACTAAATCTGTTTAAAATCAATCAGCGAAACGAGTCATTCATCATGGTTTTGCATTACGTGCAAATGTGAATTGGTTTAGTTCCTAAATAATGAGACACTCCAATCACCTAATGTGAATTAGGCTCCATTTGTTGTGACCAGGACTATTTTTCATGCAATAACCATGAAATTAGCTTTTGTTTCATTCTTAATAACTATGTTGATTATGAGAAAAATGCCCATCGAACATCTATATGATGAATTCATTCAATTTAACAAACAATGGAGTCATTGATCTTGAATTTCATTTCTTATTGATATTAATTGTTGAGTTAAAAAATAGAGAGTACCTCCCATCATTTCTGGTTAGGAAGGCTCCACTTTTGATTCCAAACACACTTGCTGACACATTGATCATGAAATTAACACATGTAGCTAAACAACCTTGTATATCAATTGAACAAACAAGTATGAACACCATTAAAACACTAAATCTTTTTAAATCAATCAGCGAAACGAGTCATTCATCATGGTTTGCATTACGTGCAAATGTGAATTGGTTTAGTTCCTAAATAATGAGACACTCCAATCACCTAATGTGAATTAGGCTCCATTTGTTGTGACCAGGACTATTTTTCATGTAATAACCATGAAATTAACTTTTGTTTCTTTCTTAATAACTATGTTCATTATGAAAAAAATGCTCATGGAACATCAATATAATGAATTCATTCAATGAAACAAACAATGGAGTCCTTCATCTTGAATTACATTTCTTATTGATATTAATTGTTGAATTAAAAAATAGAGAGTACCTCTCATCATTTCTGGTTAGGGAGGCTTTACTTTTGATTCCAAACACACTTGCTCACACATTGATCACGAAATTAACACATGTAGCTAAACAACCTTGCATATCAATTGAACAAACACGTATGAACACCATTAAAACACTAAATCTGTTTAAATCAATCAGCGAAACGAGTCATTCATTATGGTTAGCATTACGTGCAAATGTGAATTGGTTTAGTTCCTAAATAATGAAACACTCCAATCACCTAATGTGAATTAGGCTCCATTTGTTGTGACCAGGACTATTTTTCATGCAATAACCATGAAATTAGCTTTTGTTTCATTCTTAATAACTATGTTGATTATGAGAAAAATGCCCATGGAACATCTATATGATGAATTCATTCAATTTAACAAACAATGATGTCCTTGATCATGAATTTCATTTCTTATTGATATTAATTGGTTAATTAAAAAATAGAGAGCACCTCCCATCATTTCTGGTTAGGAAGGCTCCACTATTGATTCCAAACAAACTTGTTGAGACATTGAACATGAAATTAACACATGTAGCTAAATAACCTTGTATATCAATTGAACAAACAAGTATGAACACCATTAAAACACTAAATCTATTTAAATCCATGAGTGAATTGAGTCATTCATCATGGTCTGCATTACGTGCAAATGTGAATTGGTTTTAGTTCCTAAATAATGAGACATTCTAATAACCTAATGTGAATTAGGCTCCATTTGTTGTGACCAGGACTATTTTTCATGTAATAACCATGAAATTAAACTTTTGTTTCTTTCTTAATAACTATGTTCATTATGAAAAAAAATGCCCATGGAACATCTATATGATGAATTCATTCAATTTAAACAAACAATGGAGTCCTTGATCTTGAATTTACATTTCTTATTGATATTAATTGTTGAATTAAAAAATAGAGAGTACCTCCCATCATTTCTGGTTAGGGAAGGCTCCACTTTTGATTCCAAACACACTTGCTCACACATTGATCATGAAATTAACACATGTAGCTAAACAACCTTGTATATCAATTGAACAAACACGTATGAACACCATTAAAACACTAAATCTGTTTAAATCAATCAGCGAAACGAGTCATTCATCATGGTTTGCATTACGTGCAAATGTGAATTGGTTTAGTTCCTAAATAATGAGACACTCCAATCACCTAATGTGAATTAGGCTCCATTTGTTGTGACCAGGACTATTTTTTCATGCAATAACCATGAAATTAGCTTTTGTTTCATTCTTAATAACTATGTTGATTTATGAGAAAAAATGCCCATGGAACATCTATATGATGAATTCATTCAATTTAACAAACAATGGAGTCATTGATCTTGAATTTTACATTTCTTATTGATATTAATTGTTGAGTTAAAAAAATAGAGAGTACCTCCTCCCATCATTTCTGGTTAGGAAGGCTCCACTTTTGATTCCAAACACATTTGTTGACACATTTATTATGAAATTAACACATGTAGCTAAACAACCTAGTAAATTAATTGAACAAACAAGTCTAAACACCATTAAAACACTAAATCTGTTTAAGTCCAATGAGCGAATTCAGTCATTCATCATGGTCTGCATTAGGTGCAAATGTGAATTAGTTTAGTTCCTAAATAATGAGACATACTAATCACCTAATGTGAATTACGCTCCATTTGTTGTGACCTGGACTTTTTTTCATGTAATAACCATGAAATTAACTTTTCTTTCTTTCTTAGTATTCATTACGAGAAAAATGCCCATGGAACATCTATATGATGAATTCATTCAATTTAACAAACAATGGAGTCATTGATCTTGACTTTCATTTCTTATTGATATTAATTGTTGAGTTAAAAAATAGAGAGTACCTACCATCATTTCTGCGCCTAGGCTCCACTTTTGATTCCAAACACATATGCTGACACATTGATCATGAAATTAACATATGTAGCTAAACAACCTTGTATATCAATTGAACAAACAAGTATGAACGCCATTAAAACACTAAATCTATTTAAATCAATCAGCGAAACGAGTCATTCATCATGGTTTGCATTACGTGCTAAATAAGGAGACACTCCCGTCACCTAATGTGAATTAGGCTCCATTTGTTGTGACCAGGACTATTTTTCATGTAATAACCATGAAATTAACTTTTGTTTCTTTCTTAATAACTATGTACATTATGAAAAAAATGCCCATGGAACATCAATATGATGAATTCATTCAATTTAACAAACAATGGAGTCCTTGATCTTGAATTACATTTCTTATTGATATTAATTGTTGAATTAAAAAATAGAGAGTACCTCCCATCATTTCTGGTTAGGAAGGCTCCACTTTTGATTCCAAACACACTTGCTCACACATTGATCATGAAATTAACACATGTAGCTAAACAACCTTGTATATCAATTGAACAAACACATATGAACACCATTAAAACACTAAATCTTTTTAAATCAATCAGCGAAACGAGTCATTCATCATGGTTTGCATTACGTGCAAATGTGAATTGGTTTAGTTCCTAAATAATGAGACACTCCAATCACCTAATGTGAATTAGGCTCCATTTGTTGTGACCAGGACTATTTTTCATGCAATAACCATGAAATTAGCTTTTGTTTCATTCTTAATAACTATGTTGATTATGAGAAAAATGCCCATGGAACATCTATATGATAAATTCATTCAATTTAAAAAACAATGGAGTCATTGATCTTGAATTTCTTTTCTTATTGATATTAATTGTTGAGTTAAAAAATAGAGAGTACCTCCCATCATTTCTGGGCCTGGGTTCCACTTTTGATTCCAAACACATATGCTGACACATTGATCATGAAATTAACACATGTAGCTAAACAACCTTGTATATCAATTCAACAAACAAGTATAAACACCATTAAAACACTAAATCTATTTAAATCAATCAGCGAAACGAGTCATTCATCATGGTTTGCATTACGTGCAAATGTGAATTGGTTTAGTTCCTAAATAAGGAGACACTCCCGTCACCTAATGTGAATTAGGCTCCATTTGTTGTGACCAGGACTATTTTTCATGTAATAACCATGAAATTAACTTTTGTTTCTTTCTTAATAACTATGTACATTATGAAAAAAATGCCCATGGAACATCAATATGATGAATTCATTCAATTTAACAAACAATGGAGTCCTTGATCTTGAATTACATTTCTTATTGATATTAATTGTTGAATTAAAAAATAGAGAGTACCTCCCATCATTTCTGGTTAGGAAGGCTCCACTTTTGATTCCAAACACACTTGCTCACACATTGATCATGAAATTAACACATGTAGCTAAACAACCTTGTATATCAATTGAACAAACACGTATGAACACCATTAAAACACTAAATCTGTTTAAATCAATCAGCGAAACGAGTCATTCATCATGGTTTGCATTACGTGCAAATGTGAATTAGTTTAGTTCCTAAATAATGAGACACTCCAATCACCTAATGTGAATTAGGCTCCATTTGTTGTGACCAGGACTATTTTTCATGCAATAACCATGAAATTAGCTTTTGTTTCATTCTTAATAACTATGTTGATTATGAGAAAAATGCCCATGGAACATCTATATGATGAATTCATTCAATTTAACAAACAATGGAGTCATTGATCTTGAATTTCATTTCTTATTGATATTAATTGTTGAGTTAAAAAATAGAGAGTACCTCCCATCATTTCTGGGCCTAGGCTCCACTTTTGATTCCAAACAAACACATATGCTGACACATTGATCATGAAATTAAACACATGTAGCTAAACAACCTTGTATATCAATTGAACAAACAAGTATGAACACCATTAAAACACTAAATCTATTTAAATCAATCAGCGAAACGAGTCATTCATCATGGTTTGCATTACGTGCAAATGTGAATTGGTTTAGTTCCTAAATAAGGAGACTCTCCCATCACCTAATGTGAATTAGGCTCCATTTGTTGTGACCAGGACTATTTTTCATGTAATAACCATGAAATTAACTTTGGTTTCTTTATTAATAACTATGTTCATTATGAAAAAAAAGCTCATGGAACATCAATATGATGAATTCATTCAATGAAACAAACAATGGAGTCCTTGATCTTGAATTACATTTCTTATTGATATTAATTGTTGAATTAAAAAAATAGAGAGTACCTCCCATCATTTCTGGTTAGGAAGGCTCCACTTTTGATTCCAAACACACTTGCTCCCACATTGATCATGAAATTAACACGTGTAGCTAAACAACCTTGTATATCAATTGAACAAACACGTATGAACACCATTAAAACACTAAATCTGTTTAAATCAATCAACGAAACGAGTCATTCATCATGGTTTTTGCATTACGTGCAAATGTGAATCGGTTTAGTTCCTAAATAATGAGACACACTCCAATCACCTAATGTGAATTTAGGCTCCATTTTGTTGAGACCAGGACTATTTTTCATGTAATAACCATGAAATTAACTTTTGTTTGTTTCTTAATAACTATGTTCATTACAAAAAAAATGCCCATGGAACATCTATATGATGAATTCATTCAATTTAACAAATAATGGAGTCCTTGATCTTGAATTACATTTCTTATTGATATTAATTGTTGAATTAAAAAATAGAGATTACCTCCCATCATTTCTGGTTAGGAAGGGTCTACTTTTGATTCCAAACACACTTGCTGACACATATCAATAAAACACTAAATCTATTTAAATCAATCAGCGAAACGAGTCATTCATCATGGTTTGCATTACGTGCAAATGTAAATTGGTTTAGTTCCTAAATAATGAGACACTCTAATCACCTAATGTGAATTAGGCTCCATTTGTTGTGACCAGGACTATTATTCATGTAATAACCATGAAATTAACTTTAGTTTCTTTCTTAATAACTATGTTCATTATGAAAAAAATGCCCATGGAACATCTATATGATGAATTCATTCAATTTAACAAACAATGGAGTCCTTGAACTTGAATTACATTTCGTATTGATATTAATTGTTGAATTAAAAAATAGAGAGTACCTCCAATCATTTCTGGTTAGGAAGGCTCCACTTTTGATTCCAAACACACTTGCTGACACATTGATCATGAATATAACACATGTAGCTAAACAACCTTGTATATCAATTGAACAAACACGTATGAACACCATTAAAACACTAAATCTGTTCAAGTCCATGAGCGAATCCAGTCATTCATCATGGTCTGCATTAGGTGCAAATGTGAATTGCTTTAGTTCCTAAATAATGAGACATTCTAATAACCTAATGTGAATTAGGCTCCATTTGTTGTGACCAAGACTATTTTTCATGTAATAACCATGAAATTAGCTTTTGTTTCTTTCTTAATAACTATGTTGATTATGAGAAAAATGCCCATGGAACATCTATATGATGAATTCATTCAATTTAACAAACAATGGAGTCCTTGATCTTGAATTACATTTCTTATTGTTGAATTAATGATGAGAGTACCTCCCATCATTTCTGGTTAGGAAGGCTCCACTTTTGATTCCAAACACACTTGCTGACACATTGATCATCAAATTAACACATGTAGCTAAACAACCTTGTATATCAATTGAACAAACACGTATGAACACCATTAAAACACTAAATCTGTTCAAGTCCATGAGCGAATCCAGTCATTCATCATGGTCTGCATTAGGTGCAAATGTGAATTGGTTTCGTTCCTAAATAATGAGACATTCTAATCACCTAATGTGAATTAGGCTCCATTTGTTGTGACCAGGACTATTTTTCATGTAATAACCATGAAATTAACTTTTATTTCTTTCTTAATAACTATGTTCATTATGAAAAAAATGCCCATGGAACATCTATATGATGAATTCATTCAATTTAACAAACAATGGAGTCCTTGTTCTTGAGTTACATTTCTTATTGATATTAATTGTTGAATTAAAAAATAGAGAGTACCTCCCATTTTAGGATGGCTCCACTTTTGATTCCAAACACACTTGCGGACACATTGATCATGAAATTAACACATGTAGCTAAACAACCTTGTATATCAATTGAACCAACACGTAAGAACACCATTAAAACACTAAATCAGTTTAAATCAATCAGCGAAATGAGTCATTCATCATGGTTTGCATTACATGCAAATGTGAATTGGTTTAGTTCCTAAATAATGAGACACTCTAATCACCTAATGTGAATTAGGCTCCATTTGTTGTGACCAGGACTATTTTTCATGTAATAACCATGAAATTAACTTTTGTTTCTTTCTTAATAACTATGTTCATTATGAAAAAAATGCCCATGGAACATCTATATGATGAATTCATTCAATTTAACAAACAATGGAGTCCTTGTTCTTGAGTTACATTTCTTATTGATATTAATTGTTGAATTATAAAATAGAGAGTACCTCCCATCATTTCTGGTTAGGATGGCTCCACTTTTGATTCCAAACACACTTGCGGACACATTGATCATGAAATTAACACATGTAGCTAAACAACCTTGTATATCAATTGAACAAACAAGTATGAATGCCATTAAAACACTAAATCTATTTAAATCAATCAGCGAAACGAGTCATTCATCATGGTTTGCATTACGTTCAACTGTGAATTGGTTGAGTTCCTAAATAAGGAGACTCTCCCATCACCTAATGTGAATTAGGCTCCATTTGTTGTGACCAGGACTATTTTTCATGTGATAACTATGAAATTAACTTTTGTTTCTTTCTTAATAACTATGTTGATTATGAAAAAAATGCCCATGGAACATCTATATGATGAATTCATTCAATTTAACAAACAATGGAGTCTTTGAACTTTAATTACATTTCTTATTGATATTAATTGTTGAATTAAAAAATAGAGATTACCTCCCATCATTTCTGGGTAGGAAGGCTCGACTTTTGATTCGAAACACACTTGCTGACACATTGATCATGAAATTAACACATGTAGCTAAACAACCTTGTATATCAATTGATCAAACACGTATGTCGTAAAACACCATTAAAACACTAAATCTTTTTAAATCAATCAGCGAAATAAGTCATTCATCATGGTTTGCTTTACGTGCAAATGTGAATTGGTTTAGTTCCTAAATAATGAGACACTCCAATCACCTGATGTGAATTAGGCTCCATTTGTTGTGACCAAGACTATTTTTCATGTAATAACCATGAAATTAACTTTTGTGTTTCTTTCTTAATAACTATGTTCATTATGAAAAAAAATGCCCATGGAACATCTATATGATGAATTCATTCAATTTAACAAACAATGGAGTCCTTGAACTTGAATTACATTTCTTATTGATATTAATTTTTGAATTAAAAAATAGAGATTACCTCCCATCATTTCTGGTTAGGAAGGCTCCACTTTTGGTTCCAAACACACTTGCGGACACATTGATCACGAAATTAACACATGTAGCTAAACAACCTTGTATATCAAATTGAACAAACACCTATGAACACCATTAAAACACTAAATCTGTTTAAATCAATCAGCGAAAACAAGTCATTCATCATGGTTTGCATTACGTGCAAATGTGAATTGGTTTAGTTCCAAAATAATGAGACACTCCAATCACCTAATGTGAATTAGGCTCCATTTGTTCTGACCAGGACTATTTTTCATTCAATAACCACGAAATTAGCTTTTGTTTCATTCTTAATAACTATGTTGATTATGAGAAAAATGCCCATGGAACATCTATATGATGAATTCATTCAATTTAACAAACAATGGAGTCATTGATCTTGAATTTCATTTCTTATTGATATTAATTGTTGAGTTAAAAATTAGAGAGTACCTCCCATCATTTCTGGGCCTATGCTCCACTTTTGATTCCAAACACATATGCTGACACATTGATCATGAAATTAACACATGTAGCTAAACAACCTTGTATATCAATTCAACAAACAAGTATGAACACCATTAAAACACTAAATCTATTTAAATCAATCAGCGAAACGAGTCATTCATCATGGTTTGCATTACGTGCAAATGTGAATTGGTTTAGTTCCTGAATAAGGAGACACTCCCGTCACCTAATGTGAATTAGGCTCCATTTGTTGTGACCAGGGACTATTTTTCATGTAATAACCATGAAATTAACTTTTGTTTCTTTCTTAATAACTATGTACATTATGAAAAAAATGCCCATGGAACATCAATATGATGAATTCATTCAATTTACCAAACAATGGAGTCCTGGATCTTGAATTAAATTTCTTATTGATAGTAATTGTTGAATTAAAAAATAGAGAGTACCTACCTTCTGGTTAGGAAGGCTCCACATTTGATTCCAAACACACTTGCTCACACATTGATCATAAAATTAACACGTGTAGCTAAACAACCTTGTATATCAATTGAACCAACACGTAAGAACACCATTAAAACACTAAATCTGTTTAAATCAATCAGCGAAATGAGTCATTCATCATGGTTTGCATTACATGCAAATGTGAATTGGTTTAGTTTCCTAAATAATGAGACACTCTAATCACCTAATGTGAATTAGGCTCCATTTGTTGTGACCCAGGACTATTTTTCATGTAATAAACCATGAAATTAACTTTTGTTTTCTTTCTTAATAACTATGTTCATTATGAAAAAAAATGCCCCATTGGAACATCTATATGATGAATTCATTCAATTCAACAAACAGTGGAGTCCTTGAACTTGAATTACATTTCGTATTGATATTAATTGTTGAATGAAAAAATATAGAGTACCTCCAATCATTTCTGGTTACGAAGGCTCCGCTTTTGATTCCAAACACACTTGCTCACACATTGATCATGAATATAGCACATGTAGCTAAACAACCTTGTATATCAATTGAACCAATACGTAAGAACACCATTAAAACACTAAATCTGTTTAAATCAATCAGCGAAATGAGTCATTCATCATGGTTTGCATTACATGCAAATGTAAATTGGTTTAGTTCCTAAATAATGAGACACTCTAATCACCTAATGTGAATTAGGCTCCATTTGTTGTGACCAGGACTATTTTTCATGTAATAACCATGAAATTAGCTTTTGTTTCTTTCTTAATAACTATGTTGATTATGAGAAAAATGCCCATGGAACATCTATATGATGAATTCATTCAATTTAACAAACAATGGAGTAATTGATCTTGAATTACATTTCTTATTGATATTAATTGTTGAATTAAAAAATAGAGAGTACCTACCTCCCATCATTTCTGGTTAGGAAGGCTCCACTTTTGATTCCCAAACACACTTGCGGACACATTTTATCATGAAATTAACACATGTAGCTAAACAACCTTGTATATCAATTGAACAAAACACGTATGAACACCATTAAAACACACTAAATCTGTTTAAAATCAATCAGCGAAACAAGTCATTCATCATGGTTTGCATTACGTGAAAATGTGAATTGGTTTAGTTCATAAATAATGAGACATTCTAATAACCTAATTTGAATTAGGCTCCATTTGTTGTGACCAAGACTATTTTTCATGTAATAACCATGAAATTAACTTTTGTTTCTTTCTTAATAACTATGTTCATTATGAAAAAAAATGCCCATGGAAACATCTATATGATGAATTCATTCAATTTAACAAAACAATGGAGTCCCTTGAACTTGAATTACATTTCTTATTGATATTAATTGTTGAATTAAAAAATAGAGAGATTACCTCCCATCATTTCTGGTTAGGAAGGCTCCACTTTTGGTTCCAAACACACTTGCGGACACATTGATCACGAATTAACACATATAGCTAAACAACCTTGTATATCAATTGAACAAACACATATGAACACCATTAAAATACTAAATCTGTTTAAATCAATCAGCGAAACAAGTCATTCATCATGGTTTGCATTACGTGCAAATGTGAATTGGTTTAGTTCCTAAATAATGAGACACTCCAATCACCTAATGTGAATTAGGCTCCATTTGTTATGACCAGGACTATTTTTCATGCAATAACCACGAAATTAGCTTTTGTTTCATTCTTAATGACTATGTTGATTATGAGAAAAATGCCCATGGAACATCTATATGATGAATTCATTCAATTTAACAAACAATGGAGTCATTGATCTTGAATTTCATTTCTTATTGATATTAATTGTTGAGTTAAAAAATAGAGAGTACCTCCCATCATTTCTGGGCCTAGGCTCCACTTTTGATTCCAAACACATATGCTGACACATTGATCATGAAATTAACACATGTAGCTAAACAACCTAGTATATTTAATTGAACAAACAAGTCTAAACACCATTAAAACACTAAATATGTTTAAAGTCCATGAGCGAAATCCAGTCATTCATCATGGTTTGTATTAGGTGCAAATGTGAATTGGTTTAGAGTTCCTAAATAATGAGACATTCTAATCACCTAATGTGAATTACGCTCCATTTGTTGTGACCAGGACTATTTTTCATGTAATAACCATGAAATTAACTTTTGTTTCTCTTTCTTAATAACTATGTTCATTATGAAAAAAAATGCCCATGGAACATCAATATGATGAATTCATTCAATTTAACAAACAATGGATGAAGTCCTTCATCTTGAATTACATTTCTTATTGATATTAATTGTTGAATTAAAAAATAGAGAGTACCTCCCCATCATTTCTGGTTAGGAAGGCTCCACTTTTGATTCCAAACACACTTGCTGACACATTGATCATGAAATTAACACATGTAGCTAAACAACCTTGTATATCAATTGAACAAACAAGTATGAACACCATTAAAACACTAAATCTATTTAAATCAATCAGCGAAACGAGTCATTCATCATGGTTTGCATTACGTGCAAATGTGAATTGGTTTAGTTCCTAAATAATGAGACACTCCAATCACCCTAATGTGAATTAGGCTCCATTTGTTGTGACCAGGACTATTTTTCATGTAATAACCATGAAATTAACTTTTGTTTCATTCTTAATAACTATGTTGATTATGAAAAAAAATGCCCATGGAACATCTATATGATGAATTCATTCAATTTAACAAACAATGGAGTCCTTGATCTTGAATTTCATTTCTTATTGATATTAATTGTTGAATTAAAAAATAGAGAGTACCTCCCATCATTTCTGGTTACGAAGGCTCCACTTTTGATTCCAAACACACTTGCTCACACATTGATCATGAAATTAAACACATGTAGCTAAACAACCTTGTATATCAATTGAACAAACAAGTATGAACACCATTAAAACACTAAATCTGTTTAAATCAATCAGCGAAACGAGTCATTCATCATGGTTTGCATTACGTGCAAATGTGAATTGGTTTTAGTTCCTAAATAATGAGACACTCTAATCACCTAATGTGAATTAGGCTCCATTTGTTGTGACCAGGACTATTTTTCATGCAATAACCATGAAATTAACTTTTGTTTCTTTCTTAATAACTATGTTGATTATGAAAAAAAATGCCCATGGAACATCTATATGATGAATTCATTCAATTTAACAAACAATGGAGTCCCTTGATCTTGAATTACATTTCTTATTGATATTAATTGTTGAATTAAAAAAATAGAGAGTACCTCCCATCATTTCTGGTTAGGAAGGCTCCACTTTTGATTCCAAACACACTTGCTGACACATTGATCATGAAATTAACACATGATGTAGCTAAACAAACCTTGTATATCAATTGAACAAACACGTATGAACACCATTAAAACACTAAATCTGTTTAAATCAATCAGCGAAACGAGTCATTCATCATGGTTTGCATTACGTGCAAATGTGAATTGGTTTAGTTCCTAAATAATGAGACACTCCAATCACCTAATGTGAATTAGGCTCCATTTGTTGTGACCAGGACTATTTTTCATGCAATAACCATGAAATTAGCTTTTGTTTTCATTCTTAATAAACTATGTTGATTATGAGAAAAAATGCCCATGGAACATCTATATGATGAATTCATTCAATTTAACAAAACAATGGAGTCATTGATCTTGAATTTCATTTCTTATTGATATTAATTGTTGAGTTAAAAAATAGAGAGTACCTCCCATCATTTTCTGGGCCTAAGGCTCCACTTTTGATTCCAAACACATATGCTGACACACATTGATCATGAAATTAACACATGTAGCTAAACAACCTTGTATATCAATTGAACAAACAAGTATGAACACCATTAAAACACTAAATCTATTTAAATCAATCAGCGAAACGAGTCATTCATCATGGTTTGCATTACGTGCAAATGTGAATTGGTTTAGTTCCTAAATAATGAGACACTCCAATCACCTAATGTGAATTAGGCTCCATTTGTTGTGACCAGGACTATTTTTCATGTAATAACCATGAAATTAGCTTTTGTTTCTTTCTTAATAATAACTATGTTCATTATGAAAAAAATGCCCATGGAACATCTATATGATGAATTCATTCAATTTAACAAACAATGGAGTCTTTGAACTTGAATTACATTTCTTATTGATATTAATTGTTGAATTAAAAAATAGAGATTACCTCCCATCATTTCTGGTTAGGAAGGCTCCACTTTTGATTCCAAACACACTTGCTGACACATTGATCATGAAATTAACACACATGTAGCTAAACAACCTTGTATATCAATTGAACAAACACGTATGAACACCATTAAAACACTAAATCTTTTTAAATCAATCAGCGAAATAAGTCATTCATCATGGTTTGCATTACGTGCAAATGTGAATTGGTTTAGTTCCTAAATAATGAGACACTCCAATCACCTGATGTGAATTAGGCTCCATTTGTTGTGACCAGGACTATTTTTCATGCAATAACCATGAAATTAGCTTTTGTTTCATTCTTAATAACTATGTTGATTATGAGAAAAATGCCCATGGAACATCTCTATGATGAATTCATTCAATTTAACAAACAATGGAGTCGTTGATCTTGAATTTCATTTCTTATTGATATTAATTGCTGAGTTAAATCCCATCATTTCTGGGCCTAGGCTCCACTTTTGATTCCAAACACATATGCTGACACATTGATCATGAAATTAACACATGTAGCTAAACAACCTTGTATATCAATTCAACAAACAAGTACGAACACCATTAAAACACTAAATCTATTTAAATCAATCAGCGAAACGAGTCATTCATCATGGTTTGCATTACGTGCAAATGTGAATTGGTTTAGTTCCTGAAAATAAGGAGACACTCCCCTCACCTAATGTGAATTAGGCTCCATTTGTTGTGACCAGGACTATTTTTTCATGTAATAAACCATGAAATTAACTTTTGTTTCTTTCTTAATAAACTATGTACATTATGAAAAAAAAATGCCCATGGAACATCAATATGAATGAATTCATTCAATTTAACAAACAATGGAGTCCTTGATCTTGAATTACATTTCTTATTGATATTAATTGTTGAATTAAAAAATAGAGAGTACCATTCCCATTCATTTCTGGTTAGGAAGGCTCCACATTTTGATTCCAAAACACACTTGCTCACACATTGATCATGAAATTAACACATGTAGCTAAACAACCTTGTATATCAATTGAACAAACACGTAAGAAACACCATTAAAAAACACTAAATCTGTTTAAAATCAATCAGCGAAATGAGTCATCATTCATCATGGTTTGCATTACGTGCAAATGTGAATTGGTTTAGTTCCTAAATAATGAGACACTCCAATCACCTAATGTGAATTAGGCTCCATTTGTTGTGACCAGGACTATTTTTCATGCAATAACCATGAAATTAACTTTTGTTTCTTTCTTAATAACTATGTTGATTATGAGAAAAAAATGCCCATGGAACATCTATATGATGAATTCATTCAATTTAACAAACAATGGAGTCATTGATCTTGAATTTCATTTCTTTATTGATATTAATTGTTGAGTTAAAAAATAGAGAGTACCTCCCATCATTTCTGGTTAGGAAGGCTCCACTTTTGATTCCAAACACATATGCTGACACATTGATCATGAAATTTAACACATGTAGCTAAACAACCTTGTATATCAATTGAACAAAACAAGTATGAACACCATTAAAAACACTAAATCTATATTTAATTCAATCAGCGAAACGAGTCATTCATCATGGTTTGCATTACGTGCAAATGTGAATTGGTTTTAGTTCCTAAATAAGGAGGACACTTATCTAATCACCTAATGTGAATTAGGCTCCATTTGTTGTGACCAGGACTATTTGTTCATGTAATAAAACCATGAAATTAACTTTTGTTTCTTTCTTAATAACTATGTTCATTATGAAAAAAAAATGCCCATGGAACATCTATATGATGAATTCATTCAATTTAACAAACAATGGAGTCCTTGATCTTGAATTACATTTCTTATTGATATTAATTGTTGAATTAAAAAATAGAGAGTACCTTCCCATCATTTCTGGTTAGGAAGGCTCCACTTTTGATTCCAAACACACTTGCTGACACACATTGATCATGAAAATTAACACATGTAGCTAAACAACCTTTGTATATCAATTGAACAAACAAGTAAAACACCATTAAAAACACTAAATCTGTATTTTAAATCATATCCATCAGCGAAACGAGTCATTCATCATGGTTTGCATTACGTGCAAATGTGAATTGGTTTAGTTCCTAAATAATGAGACACTCCAATCACCTAATGTGAATTAGGCTCCATTTGTTGTGACCAGGACTATTTTTTCATGCAATAACCATGAAAATTAGCTTTTGTTTCATTTCTTTCTTAATAACTATGTTGATTATGAGAAAAATGCCCCATGGAACATCTATATGATGAATTCATCTCAATTTGAACAAACAATGGAGTCCTTGATCTTGAATTTCATTTCTTATTGATATTAATTGTTGAATTTAAAAAATAGAGAGTACCTCCCATCATTTTCTGGGCATAGGCTCCACTTTTTGATTCTCCAAAACACAACTTGCTGACACATTGATCATGAAATAAAACACATGTAGCTAAACAACCTAGTATATCAATTGAACAAACAAGTATTGAAAACACATTAAAAACACTAAATAGTTATTTAAATCAATCAGAGCGAAATCGAGTCGATTCATCATGGTTTGCATTACGTGCAAATGTGAATTGGTTTAGTTCCTAAATAATGAGACACTTCCCATCACCTAATGTGAATTAGGCTCCATTTGTTGTGACAGGACTATTTTTTCATGTAATAAACCATGAAATTAACTTTTGTTTCTTTCTTAATAACTATGTTCATTATGAATAAAAATGCCCATGGAACATCAATAATGATGAATTCATTTCAATTTAACAAACAATGGAGTCCTTGATCTTGAATTACATTTCTTATTGATATTAATTGTTGAAGTTAAAAAATAAGAGAGTACCTCCCCATCATTTCTGGTTAGGAAGGCTCCACTTTTTGAGATTCCCAAACACACTTGCTCTGACACATTGATCATGAAATTAACACAATGTAGCTAGAAACAACCTTTGTATATCAATTGAACAAACACGTATGAACACCATTAAAACACTAAATCGATATTATAAATCAATCATCGAAACGAGTCATTCATCATGGTTTGCATTACGTGCAAATTGTAATTCTGGTTTAGTTCCTGAATAAGGAGACACTCCCATCACCTAATGTGAATTAGGCCCTCCATTGTTGTGACTCAGGACTATTGTTTCATGTAATAACCATGAAATTAACTTTTGTTTCTTTCTTAATAATCTATGTACATTATGAAAATAATGCCCAGAACAACACAATATGATGTATTCATTTCTCAATTTAACACACAATGGAGTACCTTGATCTTGAATTAGCATACTTCTTATTGATATTAAATTGTTGACACTTAAAAAAAGA
>JBAPLH010001366.1:0-67740 GCA_037897445.1 Ceriops zippeliana | reverse complement strand
TGTTAATTAGGCTCCTCTTGTTGTTACCAGGACTATTTTTCATGCAATAACCTTGAAATTAACTTTTTTTTCTTTCTTAATAACTATATTATGAAAAAATGCGTGGACCATCTATAAGATGAATTCATTCAATTTAACAAACAATTCAGTCCTTGATTTTGAATTGGATTTCTTATTGATATTATTTCTTGAATTTAAAAATTAGAAGATTGGTTCCTCCACATTCATTTTTTTCGGTTAACAAGCTCCCTCTTTTGATTCCAAACTCCCCACTTTCTTTTGCTTAGTTTTGTTCATTGAATATTAACACCTGTGGCTATACAAACGCGTAATAATTAATTGAATCATAAATGTCATATTTCAATAAAATTTTGAATTTAAAAATAGAGAGTTCCTCCCTCATTTTCGGTTCGTGTTAACAAGGCTCCTCTTTTGATTCCAAACACACTTTTTCTTACATTGAGCATGAAATATATAACACATGTGACTAAACAACCTAGTATATTAATTGAATCAAACATGTATAAACATCAATATAAAACTTCAAATCTTATTTAAAATCCAGCATCTAAAGGTGCCATTCTTCATGGTTTGCATGTCGTACAAATGCTAACTGGTTTCATTCCTAAATAATGAGAATTTGTAATCACCTCATGTTAATTAGGCTCCTCTTGTTGTTACCAGGACTATTTTTCATGCAATAACCTTGAAATTAACTTTTGTTTCTTTTCTTAATAACTATATGCATTATGAAAAAAAAATGCCCGTGGACCATCTATTAAGATGAATTTCATTCAATTTAACAAACAATTCAGTCCTTGATTTTGAATTGGATTTTCTTATTGATATTAATTTGTTGAATTTAAAAATAGAGAGTTCCTCCCATCATTTTCGGTTAACAAGGCTCCTCTTTTGATTCCAAACACACTTTTTCTTACATTGAGCATGAAATATAACACATGTGGCTAAACAATCTAGTATATTAAGTGAAATCAAACATGTATAAAACATTAATAAAACTCCAAATCTATTTAAATCTATCATCTAAAGGTGCCATTCTTCATGGTTTGCATTTTCATACAAATGTTAACTGGGTTTCATTCCTAAATAATGAGAATTTCTAAATCACCTTCGTGTTTAATTAGGCTCCTCTTGTTGTTACCAGGACTATTTTTCATGCAATAACCTTGAAATTAACTTTTGTTTCTTTCTTAATAACTATATTCATTATGAAAAAAATGCCTGTGGACCATCTATAAGATGAATTCATTCAATTTAACAAACAATTCAGTCCTTGATTTTGAATTGGATTTCTTATTGATATTCTTTGTTGAATTTAAAAATAGAGAGTTCCTCCCATCATTTTTGGTTAAACAAGGCTCCTCTTTTGATTCCAAACACACTTTTTCTTACATTGAGCATGAAATATAACACATGTGGCTAAACAACCTAGTATATTAATTGAATCAAACATGTATAAAACATCAATAAAACTCCAAATCTATTTAAATCCATCATCTAAAGGTGCCATTCTTCATGGTTTGCATTTCGTACAAATGTTAACTTGTTTAATTCCTAAATAATGAGAATTTCTAATCACCTCGTGTTAATTAGGCTCCTCTTGTTGTTACCAGGACTATTTTTCATGCAATAACCTTGAAATTAACTTTTGTTTCTTTCTTAATAACTATATTCATTATGAAAAAAATGCCCGTGGACCATCTATAAGATGAATTCATTCAATTTAACAAAAAATTCAGTCCTTGATTTTGAATTGTATTTCTTATTGATATTCTTTGTTGAATTTAAAAAATAGAGAGTTCCTCCCATCATTTTTTTGGTTAACAAGGCTCCCCTTTTTGATTCCAAAACACACTTTTTCTTACATTGAGCATGAAATATAAACACATGTGGCTAAACAACCTAGTATATTAAGTGAATCAAACAAGTATAAACATCAATAAAACTCTAAATCTATTTAAATCCATCATCTAAAGGTGCCATTCTTCATGGTTTGCATTTCGTACAAATGTTAACTGGTTTCATTCCTAAATAATGAGAATTTCTAATCACCTCGTGTTAATTAGGCTCCTCTTGTTGTTACCAGGACTATTTTTCATGCAATAACCTTGAAATTAACTTTTTTTTCTCTCTTAATAACTATATTCATTATGAAAAATATGCATGTGGACCATCAATTACATGAATTCATTCAATTTAACAAACAATGGAGTCCTTGATTTTGAATTGCATTTCTTATAGATATTAATTGTTGAATTCAAAAATAGAGACTTCCTCGCATCATTTTTGTTTTGCAAGTTTCCTTTTTTGATTCCAAACACACTTTTTGATACATTGAGCATGAAATATAACACATGTGGCCAAAAAACCCAGTATATCAATTGAATCAAACATGTTTAAAACATCAATAAAAAACTCCAAATCTATTTAAAATCCATCAGCTAAAGGTGCCATTCTTCATGGTTTGCATTTCGTACAAATGTTAACTTGTTTAATTCCTAAATAATGAGAATTTGTAATCACCTCGTGTTAATTAGGCTCCTCTTGTTGTTACCAGGACTATTTTTCATGCAATAACCTTGAAATTAACTTTTGTTTCTTTCTTAATAACTATATTCATTATGAAAAATATGCATGTGGACCATCAATTACATGAATTCATTCAATTTAACAAACAATTGAGTCCTTGATTTTGAATTGCATTTCTTATAGATATTAATTGTGGAAATTCAAAAAAAAAAGACTTCCTCTTCCTCGCATCATTTTTTGGTTAGCAAGTTTTCCTCTTTTGATTCCAAACACACTTTTTGATACATTTAGCATGAAATATAACACATGTGGCCAAACAACCTAGTATATTAATTGAATCAAACATGTATAAAACATCAATAAAATTCCAAATCTATTTAAATCCAGCATCTAAAGGTGTCATTCTTCATGGTTTGCATTTCATACAAAATGTTAAACTGGTTTCATTCCTAAATAATGAGAATTTGTAATCACCTCGTGTTAATTAAGCTCCTCTTGTTATTACCAGGACTATTTTTCATGGAATAACCTTGAAATTAACTTTTGTTTCTTTCTTAATAACTATATGCATTATGAAAAAAATGCCCGTGGACCATCGATAAGATGAATTCATTCAATTTAACAAACAATTCTGTCCTTGATTTTGAATTGGATTTCTTATTGATATTCTTTGTTGAATTTAAAAATAGAGAGTTCCTCCCATCATTTTCGGTTAACAAGGCTCCTCTTTTGATTCCAAACACACTTTTTCTTACATTGAGCATGAAGTATAACACATGTGGCTAAACAATCTAGTATATTAAGTGAATCAAACATGTATAAACATTAATAAAACTCCAAATTTATTTAAATCTATCATCTAAAGGTGCCATTCTTCATGGTTTGCATTTTGTACAAATGTTAACTGGTTTCATTCCTAAATAATGATGAAATTTCTAATCACTTCGTGTTAATTAGGCTCCTCTTGTTGTTACCAGGACTATTTTTCATGCAATAACCTTGAAATTAACTTTTGTTTCTTTCATAATAACTATATTCATTATGAAAAAAATGCCCGTGGACCATCTATAAGATGAATTCATTCAGTTTAACAAACAATTCTGTCCTTGATTTTGAATTGGATTTCTTATTGATATTCTTTGTTGAATTTAAAAATAGAGAGTTCCTCCCATCATTTTCGGTTAACAAGGCTCCTCTTTTGATTCCAAACACACTTTTTCTTACATTGAGCATGAAGTATAACACATGTGGCTAAACAATCTAGTATATTAAGTGAATCAAACATGTATAAACATTAATAAAACTCCAAATTTATTTAAATCTATCATCTAAAGGTGCCATTCTTCATGGTTTGCATTTTGTACAAATGTTAACTGGTTTCATTCCTAAATAATGAGAATTTGTAATCACCTCGTGTTAATTAAGCTCCTCTTGTTATTACCAGGACTATTTTTCATGGAATAACCTTGAAATTAACTTTTGTTTCTTTCTTAATAACTATATGCATTATGAAAAAAATGCCCGTGGACCATCTATAAGATGAATTCATTCAATTTAACAAACAATTCTGTCCTTGATTTTGAATTGGATTTCTTATTGATATTCTTTGTTGAATTTAAAAATAGATACTTCCTCCCATCATTTTCGGTTAACAAGGCTCCTCTTTTGATTCCAAACACACTTTTTCTTACATTGAGCATGAAGTATAACACATGTGGCTAAACAATCTAGTATATTAAGTGAATCAAACATGTATAAACATTAATAAAACTCCAAATTTATTTAAATCTATCATCTAAAGGTGCCATTCTTCATGGTTTGCATTTTGTACAAATGTTAACTGGTTTCATTCCTAAATAATGAGAATTTCTAATCACTTCGTGTTAATTAGGCTCCTCTTGTTGTTACCAGGACTATTTTTCATGCAATAACCTTGAAATTAACTTTTGTTTCTTTCATAATAACTATATTCATTATGAAAAAAATGCCCGTGGACCATCTATAAGATGAATTCATTCAGTTTAACAAACAATTCTGTCCTTGATTTTGAATTGGATTTCTTATTGATATTCTTTGTTGAATTTAAAAATAGAGAGTTGCTCCCTTCATTTTCGGTTAACAAGGCTCCTCTTTTGATTCCAAACACACTTTTTCTTATATTGATCATGAAATATAACACATGTGGCTAAACAACCTCGTATATTAATTGAATCAAACATGTATAAACATCAATAAAATTCCAAATCTATTTAAATCCATCATCTGAAGGTGCCATTCTTCATGGTTTTCATTTCATACAAATGTTAACTGGTTTCATTCCTAAATAATGAGAATTTGTAATCACCTCGTGTTAATTAGGCTCCTCTTGTTGTTACCAGGACTATTTTTCATGCAATAACCTTGAAATTAACTTTTTTTTCTCTCTTAATAACTATATTCATTATGAAAAATATGCATGTGCACCATCAATTACATGAATTCATTTCAATTTAACAAACAATGGAGTCCTTGATTTTGAATTGCATTTCTTATAGATATTAATTGTTGAATTCAAAAATAGAGACTTCCTCGCATCATTTTTGGTTTGCAAGTTTCCTCTTTTGATTCCAAACACACTTTTTGATACATTGAGCATGAAATATAACACATGTGGCCAAACAACCTAGTATATCAATTGAATCAAACATGTTTAAACATCAATAAAACTACAAATCTATTTAAATCCATCATCTAAAGGTGCCATTCCTCATGGTTTGCATTTCGTACAAATGTTAACTTGTTTAATTCCTAAATAATGAGAATTTGTAATCACCTCGTGTTAATTAGGCTCCTCTTGTTGTTACCAGGACTATTTTTCATGCAATAACCTTGAAATTAACTTTTTTTCTTTCTTAATAACTATATTCATTATGAAAAATATGCATGTGGACCATCAATTACATGAATTCATTCAATTTAACAAACAATGGAGTCCTTGATTTTGAATTGCATTTCTTATAGATATTAATTGTGGAATTCAAAAAAAAAAAAGACTTCCTCGCATCATTTTTGGTTAGCAAGCTTCCTCTTTTGATTCCAAACACACTTTTTGATACATTAAGCATGAAATATAACAGATGTGGCCAAACAACCTTGTATATTAATTGAATCAAACATGTATAAACATCAATAAAATTCCAAATCTATTTAAATCCATCATCTAAAGGTGTCATTCTTCATGGTTTGCATTTCATACAAATGTTTACTTGTTCAATTCCTAAATAATGAGAATTTCGAATCAATTCGTGTTAATTAGGCTCCTCTTGTTGTTACCAGGACTATTTTTCATGCAATAACCTTGAAATTAACTTTTTTTTCTTTCATAATAACTATATTCATTATGAAAAAAATGCCTGTGGACCATCTATAAGATGAATTCATTCAATTTAACAAACAATTCTGTCCTTGATTTTGAATTGGATTTCTTATTGATATTCTTTGTTGAATTTAAAAATAGATACTTCCTCCCATCATTTTCGGTTAACAAGGCCCCTCTTTTGATTCCAAACACACTTTTTCTTACATTGAGCATGAAGTATAACACATGTGGCTAAACAATCTAGCATATTAAGTGAATCAAACATGTATAAACATTAATAAAACTCCAAATCTATTTAAATCTATCATCTAAAGGTGCCATTCTTCATGGTTTGCATTTTGTACAAATGTTAACTGGTTTCATTCCTAAATAATGAGAATTTCTAATCACTTCGTGTTAATTAGGCTCCTCTTGTTGTTACCAGGACTATTTTTCATGCAATAACCTTGAAATTAACTTTTGTTTCTTTCATAATAACTATATTCATTATGAAAAAAATGCCCGTGGACCATCTATAAGATGAATTCATTCAATTTAACAAACAATTCAGTCCTTGATTTTGAATTGGATTTCTTATTGATATTCTTTGTTGAATTTAAAAATAGAGAGTTCCTCCCATCATTTTCGGTTAACAAGGCTCCTCTTTTGATTCCAAACACACTTTTTCTTACATTGAGCATGACGTATAACACATGTGGCTAAACAATCTAGTATATCAAGTGAATCAAACAAGTATAAACATCAATAAAACTCCAAATCTATTTAAATCGATCATCTAAAGGTGCCATTCTTCATGGTTTTCATTTTGTACAAATGTTAACTGGTTTCATTCCTAAATAATGAGAATTTCTAATCACCTCGTGTTAATTAGGCTCCTCTTGTTGTTACCAGGACTATTTTTCATGCAATAACCTTGAAATTAACTTTTTTTTCTCTCTTAATAACTATATTCATTATGAAAAATATGCATGTGCACCATCAATTACATGAATTCATTCAATTTAACAAACAATGGAGTCCTTGATTTTGAATTGCATTTCTTATAGATATTAATTGTTGAATTCAAAAGCAGAGACTTCCTCGCATCATTTTTGGTTTGCAAGTTTCCTCTTTTAATTCCAAACACACTTTTTGATACATTGAGCATGAAATATAACACATGTGGCCAAACAACCTAGTATATCAATTGAATCAAACATGTTTAAACATCAATAAAACTACAAATCTATTTAAATCCATCTTCTAAAGGTGCCATTCCTCATGGTTTGCATTTCGTACAAATGTTAACTTGTTTAATTCCTAAATAATGAGAATTTCGAATCACTTCGTGTTAATTAGGCTCCTCTTGTTGTTACCAGGACTATTTTTCATGCAATAACCTTGAAATTAACTTTTGTTTCCTTCTAAATAACTATATTCATTATGAAAAATATGCATGTGGACCATCAATTACATGAATTCATTCAATTTAACAAACAATGGAGTCCTTGATTTTGAATTGCATTTCTTATAGATATTAATTGTGGAATTCAAAAAAAAAAAAACTTCCTCGCATCATTTTTGGTTAGCAAGTTTCCTCTTTTGATTCCAAACACACTTTTTGATACATTGAGCATGAAATATAACAGATGTGGCCAAACAACCTTGTATATTAATTGAATCAAACATGTATAAACATCAATAAAATTCCAAATCTATTTAAATCCAGCATCTAAAGGTGTCATTCTTCATGGTTTGCATGTCGTACAAATGTTAACTGGTTTCATTCCTAAATAATGAGAATTTGTAATCACCTCGTGTTAATTAAGCTCCTCTTGTTGTTACCAGGACTATTTTTCATGCAATAACCTTGAAATTAACTTTTGTTTCTTTCTTAATAACTATATGCATTATGAAAAAAATGCCCGTGGACCATCGATAAGATGAATTCGTTCAATTTAACAAACAATTCTGTCCTTGATTTTGAATTGGATTTCTTATTGATATTCTTTGTTGAATTTAAAAATAGATACTTCCTCCCATCATTTTCGGTTAACAAGGCTCCTCTTTTGATTCCAAACACACACTTTTTTTACATTGAGCATGAAGTATAACACATGTGGCTAAACAATCTAGTATATTAAGTGAATCAAACATGTATAAACATTAATAAAACTCCAAATCTATTTAAATCTATCATCTAAAGGTGCCATTCTTCATGGTTTGCATTTTGTACAAATGTTAACTGGTTTCATTCCTAAATAATGAGAATTTCTAATCACTTCGTGTTAATTAGGCTCCTCTTGTTGTTACCAGGACTATTTTTCATGCAATAACCTTGAAATTAACTTTTGTTTCTTTCATAATAACTATATTCATTATGAAAAAAATGCCTGTGGACCATCTATAAGATGAATTCATTCAATTTAACAAACAATTCTGTCCTTGATTTTGAATTGGATTTCTTATTGATATTCTTTGTTGAATTTAAAAATAGAGAGTTCCTCCCATCATTTTCGGTTAACAAGTCTCCTCTTTTGATTCCAAACACACTTTTTCTTAAATTGATCATGAAATATAATACATGTGGCTAAAGAACCTCGTATATTAATTGAATCAAACATGTATAAACATCAATAAAATTCCAAATCTATTTAAATCCATCATCTGAAGGTGCCATTCTTCATGGTTTGCATTTCATACAAATGTTAACTTGTTTAATTCCTAAATAATGAGAATTTCTAATCACCTCGTGTTAATTAGGCTCCTCTTGTTGTTACCAGGACTATTTTTCATGTAATAACCTTGAAATTAACTTTTGTTTCTTTCTTAATAACTATATTCATTATGAAAAAAAAAAATGCCCGTCGACCATCTATAAGATGAATTCTTTGAATTTAACAAACAATTCAGTCCTTGATTTTGAATTGGATTTCTTATTGATATTCTTTATTGAATTTAAAATAGAGAGTTCCTCCCATCATTTTCGGTTAACAAGGCTCCTCTTTTGATTCCAAACACACTTTTTCTTACATTGAGCATGAAGTATAACACATGTGGCTAAACAATCTAGTATATTAAGTGAAACAACAAGTATAAACATCAATAAAACTCCAAATCTATTTAAATCTATGATCTAAAGGTGCCATTCTTCATGGTTTTCATTTTGTACAAATGTTAACTGGTTTCATTCCAAAATAATGAGAATTTCTAATCACCTCGTGTTAATGAGGCTCCTCTTGTTGTTACCAGGACTATTTTTCATGCAATAACCTTGAAATTAACTTTTTTTTCTCTCTTAATAACTATATTCATTATGAAAAATATGCATGTGCACCATCAATTACATGAATTCATTCAATTTAACAAACAATGGAGTCCTTGATTTTGAATTGCATTTCTTATAGATATTAATTGTTTGAATTCAAAAATAGAGACTTCCTCGCATCATTTTTGGTTTGCAAGTTTCCTCTTTTGATTCCAAACACACTTTTTTGATACATTGAGCATGAAATATAACACATGTGGCCAAACAACCTAGTATATCAATTGAATCAAACATATTTAAACATCAATAAAACTACAAATCTATTTAAATCCATCATCTAAAGGTGCCATTCCTCATGGTTTGCATTTCGTACAAATGTTAACTTGTTTAATTCCTAAATAATGAGAATTTCTAATCACCTCGTGTTAATTAGGCTCCTCTTGTTGTTATCAGGACTATTTTTCATGCAATAATCTTGAAATTAACTTTTGTTTCTTTCTTAATAACTATATTCATTATGAAAAATATGCATGTGGACCATCAATTACATGAATTCATTCAATTTAACAAAAAATGGAGTCCTTGATTTTGAATTGCATTTCTTATAGATATTAATTGTGGAATTCAACAAAAAAAGACTTCCTCGCATCATTTTTGGTTAGCAAGTTTCCTCTTTTGATTCCAAACACACTTTTTGATACATTGAGCATGAAATATAACACATGTGGCCAAACAACCTAGTATATCAATTGAATCAAACATGTTTAAACATCAATCAAACTACAAATCTATTTAAATCCATCATCTAAAGGTGCCATTCCTCATGGTTTGCATTTCGTGCAAATGTTAACTTGTTTAATTCCTAAATAATGAGAATTTCAAATCACTTCGTGTTAATTAGGCTCCTCTTGTTGTTACCAGGACTATTTTTCATGCAATAACCTTGAAATTAACTTTTGTTTCTTTCTAAATAACTATATTCATTATGAAAAATATGCATGTGGACCATCAATTACATGAATTCATTCAATTTAACAAACAATGGAGTCCTTGATTTTGAATTGCATTTCTTATAGATATTAATTGTAGAATTCAAAAAAAAAAGACTTCCTCGCATCATTTTTGGTTAGCACGTTTCCTCTTTTGATTCCAAACACACTTTTTGATACATTGAGCCTGAAATATAACAGATGTGGCCAAACAACCTTGTATATTAATTGAATCAAACATGTATAAACATCAATAAAATTCCAAATCTATTTAAATCCATCATCTAAAGGTGCCATTCTTCATGGTTTGCATGTCGTACGAATGTTAACTGGTTTCATTCCTAAATAATGGGAATTTGTAATCACCTCGTGTTAATTAAGCTCCTCTTGTTGTTACCAGGACTATTTTTCATGCAATAACCTTGAAATTAACTTTTGTTTCTTTCTTAATAACTATATGCATTATGAAAAAAATGCCCGTGGACCATCGATAAGATGAATTCATTCAATTTAACAAACAATTCTGTCCTTGATTTTGAATTGGATTTCTTATTGATATTCTTTGTTGAATTTAAAAATAGATACTTCCTCCCATCATTTTCGGTTAACAAGGCTCCTCTTTTGATTCCAAACACACTTTTTCTTACATTGAGCATGAAGTATAACACATGTGGCTAAACAATCTAATATATTAAGTGAATCAAACATGTATAAACATTAATAAAACTCCAAATCTATTTAAATCTATCATCTAAAGGTGCCATTCTTCATGGTTTGCATTTTGTACAAATGTTAACTGGTTCCATTCCTAAATAATGAGAATTTCTAATCACTTCGTGTTAATTAGGCTCCTCTTGTTGTTACCAGGACTATTTTTCATGCAATAACCTTGAAATTAACTTTTGTTTTTCTTTCATAATAACTATATTCATTATGAAAAAAATGCCCGTGGACCATCTATAAGATGAATTCATTCAATTTAACAAACAATTCTGTCCTTGATTTTGAATTGGATTTCTTATTGATATTCTTTGTTGAATTTAAAAATAGAGAGTTCCTCCCATCATTTTCGGTTAACAAGGCTCCTCTTTTGATTCCAAACACACTTTTTCTTATATTGATCATGAAATATAACACATGTGGCTAAACAACCTCGTATATTAATTGAATCAAACATGTATAAACATCAATAAAATTCCAAATCTATTTAAATCCATCATCTGAAGGTGCCATTCTTCATGGTTTGCGTTTCATACAAATGTTAACTTGTTTAATTCCTAAATAATGAGAATTTGTAATCACCTCGTATTAATTAGGCTCCTCTTGTTGTTACCAGGACTATTTTTCATGCAATAACCTTGAAATTAACTTTTGTTTCTTTCTTAATAACTATATTCATTATGAAAAATATGCATGTGGACCATCAATTACATGAATTCATTCAATTTAACAAACAATGGAGTCCTTGATTTTGAATTGCATTTCTTATAGATATTAATTGTGGAATTCAAAAAAAAAAAAGACTTCCTCGCATCATTTTTGGTTAGCACGTTTCCTCTTTTGATTCCAAACACACTTTTTGATACATTGAGCATGAAATATAACAGATGTGGCCAAACAACCTTGTATATTAATTGAATCAAACATGTATAAACATCAATAAAATTCCAAATCTATTTAAATCCATCATCTAAAGGTGCCATTCTTCATGGTTTGCATTTCATACAAATGTTAACTTGTTCAATTCCTAAATAATGAGAATTTCGAATCACTTCGTGTTAATTAGGCTCCTATTGTTGTTACCAGGACTATTTTTCATGCAATAACCTTGAAATTAACTTTTGTTTCTTTCCTAATAATTATATTCATTATGAAAAAAATGCCCGTGGACCATCTAGAAGATGAATTCATTCAATTTAACAAACAATTCAGTCCTTAATTTTGAATTGGATTTCTTATTGATATTCTTTGTTGAATTTAAAAATAGAGAGTTCCTCCCATCATTTTCGGTTAACAAGGCTCCTCTTTTGATTCCAAACACACTTTTTCTTACATTGAGCATGAAATATAACACATGTGACTAAACAACCTAGTATATTAATTGAATCAAACATGTATAAACATCAATAAAACTTCAAATCTATTTAAATCCAGCATCTAAAGGTGTCATTCTTCATGGTTTGCATGTCGTACAAATGCTAACTGGTTTCATTCCTAAATAATGAGAATTTGTAATCACCTCGTGTTAATTAAGCTCCTCTTGTTGTTACCAGGACTATTTTTCATGCAATAACCTTGAAATTAACTTTTGTTTCTTTCTTAATAACTATATGCATTATGAAAAAAATGCCCGTGGACCATCGATAAGATGAATTCATTCAATTTAACAAACAATTCTGTCCTTGATTTTGAATTGGATTTCTTATTGATATTCTTTGTTGAATTTAAAAATAGATAGTTCCTCCCATCATTTTCGGTTAACAAGGCCCCTCTTTTGATTCCAAACACACTTTTTCTTACATTGAGCATGAAGTATAACACATGTGGCTAAACAATCTAGTATATTAAGTGAATCAAACATGTATAAACATTAATAAAACTCCAAATCTATTTAAATCTATCATCTAAAGGTGCCATTCTTCATGGTTTGCATTTTGTACAAATGTTAACTGGTTTCATTCCTAAATAATGAGAATTTCTAATCACTTCGTGTTAATTAGGCTCCTCTTGTTGTTACCAGGACTATTTTTCATGCAATAACCTTGAAATTAACTTTTGTTTCTTTCATAATAACTATATTCATTATGAAAAAAATGCCTGTGGACCATCTATAAGATGAATTCATTCAATTTAACAAACAATTCTGTCCTTGATTTTGAATTGGATTTCTTATTGATATTCTTTGTTGAATTTAAAAATAGAGAGTTCCTCCCATCATCATTTCGGTTAACAAGTCTCCTCTTTTGATTCCAAACACACTTTTTCTTAAATTGATCATGAAATATAATACATGTGGCTAAAGAACCTCGTATATTAATTGAATCAAACATGTATAAACATCAATAAAATTCCAAATCTATTTAAATCCATCATCTGAAGGTGCCATTCTTCATGGTTTGCATTTCATACAAATGTTAACTTGTTTAATTCCTAAATAATGAGAATTTCTAATCACCTCGTGTTAATTAGGCTCCTCTTGTTGTTACCAGGACTATTTTTCATGTAATAACCTTGAAATTAACTTTTGTTTCTTTCTTAATAACTATATTCATTATGAAAAAAATGCCCGTCGACCATCTATAAGATGAATTCTTTGAATTTAACAAACAATTCAGTCCTTGATTTTGAATTGGATTTCTTATTGATATTCTTTATTGAATTTAAAATAGAGAGTTCCTCCCATCATTTTCGGTTAACAAGGCTCCTCTTTTGATTCCAAACACACTTTTTCTTACATTGAGCATGAAGTATAACACATGTGGCTAAACAATCTAGTATATTAAGTGAAACAACAAGTATAAACATCAATAAAACTCCAAATCTATTTAAATCTATGATCTAAAGGTGCCATTCTTCATGGTTTTCATTTTGTACAAATGTTAACTGGTTTCATTCCAAAATAATGAGAATTTCTAATCACCTCGTGTTAATGAGGCTCCTCTTGTTGTTACCAGGACTATTTTTCATGCAATAACCTTGAAATTAACTTTTTTTTCTCTCTTAATAACTATATTCATTATGAAAAATATGCATGTGCACCATCAATTACATGAATTCATTCAATTTAACAAACAATGGAGTCCTTGATTTTGAATTGCATTTCTTATAGATATTAATTGTTGAATTCAAAAATAGAGACTTCCTCGCATCATTTTTGGTTTGCAAGTTTCCTCTTTTGATTCCAAACACACTTTTTGATACATTGAGCATGAAATATAACACATGTGGCCAAACAACCTAGTATATCAATTGAATCAAACATATTTAAACATCAATAAAACTACAAATCTATTTAAATCCATCATCTAAAGGTGCCATTCCTCATGGTTTGCATTTCGTACAAATGTTAACTTGTTTAATTCCTAAATAATGAGAATTTCTAATCACCTCGTGTTAATTAGGCTCCTCTTGTTGTTATCAGGACTATTTTTCATGCAATAATCTTGAAATTAACTTTTGTTTCTTTCTTAATAACTATATTCATTATGAAAAATATGCATGTGGACCATCAATTACATGAATTCATTCAATTTAACAAAAAATGGAGTCCTTGATTTTGAATTGCATTTCTTATAGATATTAATTGTGGAATTCAACAAAAAAAGACTTCCTCGCATCATTTTTGGTTAGCAAGTTTCCTCTTTTGATTCCAAACACACTTTTTGATACATTGAGCATGAAATATATACACACATGTGGCCAAACAACCTAGTATATCAATTGAATCAAACATGTTTAAACATCAATCAAACTACTACAAATCTATTTAAATCCATCATCTAAAGGTGCCATTCCTCATGGTTTGCATTTCGTGCAAATGTTAACTTGTTTAATTCCTAAATAATGAGAATTTCAAATCACTTCGTGTTAATTTAGGCTCCTCTTGTTGTTACCAGGACTATTTTTCATGCAATAACCTTGAAATTAACTTTTGTTTCTTTCTAAATAACTATATTCATTATGAAAAATATGCATGTGGACCATCAATTACATGAATTCATTCAATTTAACAAACAATGGAGTCCTTGATTTTGAATTGCATTTCTTATAGATATTAATTGTAGAATTCAAAAAAAAAAAAGACTTCCTCGCATCATTTTTTTGGTTAGCACGTTTCCTCTTTTGATTCCAAACACACTTTTTTTGATACATTGAGCCTGAAATATAACAGATGTGGCCAAACAACCTTGTATATTAATTGAATCAAACATGTATAAACATCAATAAAATTCCAAATCTATTTAAATCCATCATCTAAAGGTGCCATTCTTCATGGTTTGCATGTCGTACGAATGTTAACTGGTTTCATTCCTAAATAATGGGAATTTGTAATCACCTCGTGTTAATTAAGCTCCTCTTGTTGTTACCAGGACTATTTTTCATGCAATAACCTTGAAATTAACTTTTGTTTCTTTCTTAATAACTATATGCATTATGAAAAAAATGCCCGTGGACCATCGATAAGATGAATTCATTCAATTTAACAAACAATTCTGTCCTTGATTTTGAATTGGATTTCTTATTGATATTCTTTGTTGAATTTAAAAATAGATACTTCCTCCCATCATTTTCGGTTAACAAGGCTCCTCTTTTGATTCCAAACACACTTTTTCTTACATTGAGCATGAAGTATAACACATGTGGCTAAACAATCTAATATATTAAGTGAATCAAACATGTATAAACATTAATAAAACTCCAAATCTATTTAAATCTATCATCTAAAGGTGCCATTCTTCATGGTTTGCATTTTGTACAAATGTTAACTGGTTCCATTCCTAAATAATGAGAATTTCTAATCACTTCGTGTTAATTAGGCTCCTCTTGTTGTTACCAGGACTATTTTTCATGCAATAACCTTGAAATTAACTTTTGTTTCTTTCATAATAACTATATTCATTATGAAAAAAATGCCCGTGGACCATCTATAAGATGAATTCATTCAATTTAACAAACAATTCTGTCCTTGATTTTGAATTGGATTTCTTATTGATATTCTTTGTTGAATTTAAAAATAGAGAGTTCCTCCCATCATTTTCGGTTAACAAGGCTCCTCTTTTGATTCCAAACACACTTTTTCTTATATTGATCATGAAATATAACACATGTGGCTAAACAACCTCGTATATTAATTGAATCAAACATGTATAAACATCAATAAAATTCCAAATCTATTTAAATCCATCATCTGAAGGTGCCATTCTTCATGGTTTGCGTTTCATACAAATGTTAACTTGTTTAATTCCTAAATAATGAGAATTTGTAATCACCTCGTATTAATTAGGCTCCTCTTGTTGTTACCAGGACTATTTTTCATGCAATAACCTTGAAATTAACTTTTGTTTCTTTCTTAATAACTATATTCATTATGAAAAATATGCATGTGGACCATCAATTACATGAATTCATTCAATTTAACAAACAATGGAGTCCTTGATTTTGAATTGCATTTCTTATAGATATTAATTGTGGAATTCAAAAAAAAAAAAGACTTCCTCGCATCATTTTTGGTTAGCACGTTTCCTCTTTTGATTCCAAACACACTTTTTGATACATTGAGCATGAAATATAACAGATGTGGCCAAACAACCTTGTATATTAATTGAATCAAACATGTATAAACATCAATAAAATTCCAAATCTATTTAAATCCATCATCTAAAGGTGCCATTCTTCATGGTTTGCATTTCATACAAATGTTAACTTGTTCAATTCCTAAATAATGAGAATTTCGAATCACTTCGTGTTAATTAGGCTCCTATTGTTGTTACCAGGACTATTTTTCATGCAATAACCTTGAAATTAACTTTTGTTTCTTTCCTAATAATTATATTCATTATGAAAAAAATGCCCGTGGACCATCTAGAAGATGAATTCATTCAATTTAACAAACAATTCAGTCCTTAATTTTGAATTGGATTTCTTATTGATATTCTTTGTTGAATTTAAAAATAGAGAGTTCCTCCCATCATTTTCGGTTAACAAGGCTCCTCTTTTGATTCCAAACACACTTTTTCTTACATTGAGCATGAAATATAACACATGTGACTAAACAACCTAGTATATTAATTGAATCAAACATGTATAAACATCAATAAAACTTCAAATCTATTTAAATCCAGCATCTAAAGGTGTCATTTCTTCATGGTTTGCATGTCGTACAAATGCTAACTGGTTTCATTCCTAAATAATGAGAATTTGTAATCACCTCGTGTTAATTAAGCTCCTCTTGTTGTTACCAGGACTATTTTTCATGCAATAACCTTGAAATTAACTTTTGTTTCTTTCTTAATAACTATATGCATTATGAAAAAAATGCCCGTGGACCATCGATAAGATGAATTCATTCAATTTAACAAACAATTCTGTCCTTGATTTTGAATTGGATTTCTTATTGATATTCTTTGTTGAATTTAAAAATAGATAGTTCCTCCCATCATTTTCGGTTAACAAGGCCCCTCTTTTGATTCCAAACACACTTTTTCTTACATTGAGCATGAAGTATAACACATGTGGCTAAACAATCTAGTATATTAAGTGAATCAAACATGTATAAACATTAATAAAACTCCAAATCTATTTAAATCTATCATCTAAAGGTGCCATTCTTCATGGTTTGCATTTTGTACAAATGTTAACTGGTTTCATTCCTAAATAATGAGAATTTCTAATCACTTCGTGTTAATTAGGCTCCTCTTGTTGTTACCAGGACTATTTTTTCATGCAATAACCTTGAAATTAACTTTTGTTTCTTTCATAATAACTATATTCATTATGAAAAAAAATGCTCGTGGACCATCTATAAGATGAATTCATTCAATTTAACAAACAATTCTGTCCTTGATTTTGAATTGGATTTCTTATTGATATTCTTTGTTGAATTTAAAAATAGAGAGTTCCTCCCATCATTTTCGGTTAACAAGGCTCCTCTTTTGATTCCAAACACACTTTTTCTTATATTGATCATGAAATATAACACATGTGGCTAAACAACCTCGTATATTAATTGAATCAAACATGTATAAACATCAATAAAATTCCAAATCTATTTAAATCCATCATCTGAAGGTGCCATTCTTCATGGTTTGCGTTTCATACAAATGTTAACTTGTTTAATTCCTAAATAATGAGAATTTCTAATCACCTCGTGTTAATTAGGCTCGTCTTGTTGTTACCAGGACTATTTTTCATGCAATAATCTTGAAATTAACTTTTGTTTCTTTCTTAATAACTATATTCATTATGAAAAATATGCATGTGGACCATCAATTACATGAATTCATTCAATTTAACAAACAATGGAGTCCTTGATTTTGAATTGCATTTCTTATAGATATTAATTGTGGAATTCAACAAAAAAAGACTTCCTCGCATCATTTTTGGTTAGCAAGTTTCCTCTTTTGATTCCATATACACTTTTTGATACATTGAGCATGAAATATAACAGATGTGGCCAAACAACCTTGTATATTAATTGAATCAAACATGTATAAACATCAATAAAATTCCAAATCTATTTAAATCCATCATCTAAAGGTACCATTCTTCATGGTTTGCATTTCATACAAATGTTAACTTGTTCAATTCCTAAATAATGAGAATTTCGAATCACTTCGTGTTAATTAGGCTCCTCTTGTTGTTACCAGGACTATTTTTCATGCAATAACCTTGAAATTAACTTTTGTTTCTTTCTTAATAACTATATTCATTATGAAAAAAATGCCCGTGGACCATCTATAAGATGAATTCATTCAATTTAACAAACAATTCAGTCCTTGATTTTGAATTGGATTTCTTATTGATATTCTTTGTTGAATTTAAAAATAGAGAGTTCCTCCCATCATTTTCGGTTAACAAGGCTCCTCTTTTGATTCCAAACACACTTTTTCTTACATTGAGCATGAAATATAACACATGTGGCTAAACAACCTAGTATATTAATTGAATCAAACATGTATAAACATCAATAAAACTCCAAATCTATTTAAATCCAGCATCTAAAGGTGTCATTCTTCATGGTTTGCATGTCGTACAAATGTTAACTGGTTTCATTCCTAAATAATGAGAATTTGTAATCACCTCATGTTAATTAAGCTCCTCTTGTTGTTACCAGGACTATTTTTCATGCAATAACCTTGAAATTAACTTTTGTTTCTTTCTTAATAACTATATGCATTATGAAAAAAATGCCCGTGGACCATCGATAAGATGAATTCATTCAATTTAACAAACAATTCTGTCCATGATTTTGAATTGGATTTCTTATTGATATTCTTTGATGAATTTAAAAATAGATTGTTCCTCCCATCATTTTCGGTTAACAAGGCCCCTCTTTTGATTCCAAACACACTTTTTCTTATATTGAGCATCAAGTATAGTACATGTGGCTAAACAATCTAGTATATTAAGTGAATCAAACATGTATAAACATTAATAAAACTCCAAATCTATTTAAATCTATCATCTAAAGGTGCCATTCTTCATGGTTTGCATTTTGTACAAATGTTAACTGGTTTCATTCCTAAATAATGAGAATTTCTAATCACTTCGTGTTAATTAGGCTCCTCTTGTTGTTACCAGGACTATTTTTCATGCAAGAACCTTGAAATTAACTTTTGTTTCTTTCTTAATAACTATATTCATTATGAAAAAAATGCTCGTGGACCATCTATAAGATGAATTCATTCAATTTAACAAACAATTCTGTCCTTGATTTTGAATTGGATTTCTTATTGATATTTTTTGTTGAATTTAAAAATAGAGAGTTCCTCCCATCATTTTCGGTTAACAAGGCTCCTCTTTTGATTCCAAACACACTTTTTCTTATATTGATCATGAAATATAACACATGTGGCTAAACAACCTGGTATATTAATTGAATCACACATGTATGAACATCAATAAAATTCCAAATCTATTTAAATCCATCATCTAAAGGTGCCATTCTTCATGGTTTGCATTTCATACTGTTGGAGATTGAAAGAGTAAATGTTGGAGATTGAAAGAGTAATAATCCTTCTTCTTCTGAATAATACATTAGACAATAGCTTTATAGATGCTAGACCTAGTAAAAAAGGAATGTAATAAAAGGTAAAAATACATCAAATCCCATAACTTATGGGACCTTAAAAAACCTACCTAAATTAGTTTATTCCTAAAGATATATTCTAAAAATAGCTAACTATGCACAACATAAGCCACTAATCACGTTTTCCTACACTCCCCCTCAAGCTGGTGAATAGGCATTTTCCATTCCCAGCTTGGATATTATATTTTGAAACACCGAACTGGTTAACCCTTTGGTGAGTACATCCGCAAGCTGGCTGTGTGTAGGCATGTAAGGGGTACAAATCAACCCGCTCTCCATGTGTTCTTTGATAAAGTGTCTGTCGACTTCAATGTGCTTTGTTCGATCATGTTGTACTGGGTTGTGAGCTATGCTGATTGCAGACTTGTTGTCACAATAAAGTCTTATTGAGCCATCCCATTTAATCCTCAAGTCTTCTAGAATGATTTTTAACCAAAGTACTTCACACACACCTTGAGCCATTGCTCGAAATTCTGCTTCTGCACTAGACCTGGCCACTACATTCTGTTTTTTACTCCTCCATGTCACAAGGTTTCCACCAAGAAAGGTGCAATATCCAGTGGTTGACTTTTCTGTCAACAATTGACCCAGCATAATCAGCATCTGTGTATGTCTCAAGTACTAAACCTCCGTTCCTTTTGAATAAAATACCTTTTCCTGGTACTCCCTTAAGGTACTGTAATACTCGGTAAGCTGCTTGTAGATGAACTTCCTTTGGGTTATGCATGAATTGGCTAATCACACTAACTACATATGTTATATCTGGTCGTGTGTGAGACAAATAAATAAGTCTTCCTACAAGGCGTTGATATGTTGCCTTGTCTACCGCAACATCCTCCTCTGCTTTTCCAAGTTTGACATTCTGATCTATTGGAGTACTTGCTGGTTTGCATGCTGTCATGCCTGTTTCCTTTAGGAGATTCGTGACATACTTTTGTTGGGAGATAAAAAATGCCTTGCTTAGAGTGAGCAACCTCAATCCCAAGAAAAATATTTGAGCCTTCCTAACACCTTGATCTCAAATTCCTTGCCCAAACAATGACTCAAGATTTGTTTTTCTTTGTCATCATCTCCTATCACTATTATGTCATCAACATAAACCAAGAGAGCTGTGACTCCCCCTGACCTTGAGTGTTTAATGAACAATGTATGATCCCCTCGGCTTTGTTTGTATCCCATAGCTATCATAACTCTAGCAAATCGTCTGAACCATGCTCGTGGTGATTGTTTTAGACCATATAAGGCTTTCTTTAAATTTACACACAGTTTGAGAATCCAAGTTCTTCCTATAACCTGGTGGGACCTCCATATAAATTTCTTCCTCTAGTTCTCCATGCAAGAATGCATTTTTTACATCGAACTGCTGTAATTCCCAACCATAGTTAGCTGCCAACGACAATAAAACTCTAACAGTATTCATTTTTGCAACTGGTGCAAAAGTTTCCAGATAATCAATTCCATAGCTTTGAGTATATCCTTTGGCTACTAACCTTGCTTTGTATCTTTCTATTGATCCATCTGCTCTATACTTTATTGTATACACCCATTTACACCCTACAGGCTTCTTTCCCACTGGTAACTTTACCAACTCCCAGGTTTTATTTTTCTCAAGTGCCTCCATTTCCACATTCATAGCTTGTTTCCATTTCTCGTTGGACAACGCCTCGGATAAGGTGGTGTAGGAATGGTAATGGTGTTTAAGCTAACAAGGAAGGATCGATGAGATGGTGAAAATTTCTTAAAAGACATAAAGTGTGCAAGAGGATATAAAGGTTGTTTTGTGCACTCTCTTGTTGCTTTCCTAATAGCAATGGGAAGATCCTGGTCATTCCTACTCATATGAAATTCAGTTTCATTTTGCAATGTAGGATTAGGTTGTTTTGTGCACTCCCTTGTTGCTTTCCTAAATAGCAATGGGAAGATCCTGGTCATCCTTACTCATATGAAATTCAGTTTCATTTTGCAATGTAGGATTAGATATTGTTACCTCATTCTCAGGACTTGGGTTGGACTCTTGGACCTGCATAAATTCAGGAACGATCATCTTCTTCCTTGTGAACACCTTGCCCTTGCCAAAACTTACATTCTCAGGTGCAGAATCTGGTTTTTTCTTGAGGATTTTCAGACATATGGTTTGGTTCATTTTCAACTATGTGTTTAGGAAGATTTTCAGGCACACGGTTTGGTATAATGGGACAAGATGAACTGGATGGTTTACACATGGACAGTGGTGATAGATCAAGTAAAACATCCTCATCCTTATTTTCTATTGTTAAATTCTCCCCCTGAAAATAAGGATGGGTGAAGTAAGACTCATGTTCATTGAAAGTGACATCTATTGAGACATAGAACTTCCTTGATGGAGGATGGTAGCACTTATACCCCTTTTGAGTTGAGGAATACCCCACAAAGACACATTTTATTGCCCTTGGATCTAATTTCCCTTTAGTTGGACAGTGAACATGAACAAATGATACACACCCAAATATTCTAGGAACAAGGTTATTTGTAGTTTGTAGGTCAGGGTAGAATGTGGAGAGTATTTCCATAGGACTTTTGAATCCCAAAACTCTAGATGGCAAACGATTTATGAGATGGGCAGTAGTGAGAACTGCTTCCCCCCCCAAAAAATTTTTAGGCACATTGTTTTGGAACATAAAGGCTCGAGTTTTTTCAAGAAGGTGACCATTTTTCCTTTCCGCTACTCCATTTTGTTGTGGGGTATTGACACAAGATGATTCATGTACTATACCTTCCTTTTGAAAATATGGAGTTAGGGTTTGATTGAAATATTCCCTAGCATTTTCTGACCTAAACCTTTTGATATTGATTCCAAATTGATTTTTGACCATGGAGAAAAAAATTTGGGAGAACAGTAATAACATCTGATTTATGCTTGAGTAGAAAAATCCAGGCAACACGAGTACAATCATCAATAAATGAAACAAACCATCTTGCTCCAGAAATATTAGGAATAGACGTAGGACCCCAAATATCACTATGAACAAGATAGAAAGGAACAGAACTCTTTTTGTTACTGGCTGGAATTGGTATACGCTTATGTTTAGCAAGTTCACATACCTCACAATGAAAGGTTTCAACATTTAGATTTTTAAACAAAGAAGGAAACAGAATTTCAATAATTCTAAAAGATGGATGTCCAAGTCGGCGATGATGGAGCCAAACTTTCTCTTTATTGGATGAAAGATTTTCTGACATAAAAGAATGGGATAATCTGCCCTTAGTAATGTTTAACTGACTTGGTGTTTCAAGGTAGTAGAGACCATACCGTTCTTTAGCATGTCCAATCATCTTCCCCGAATCCTTGTCCTGAAATTCACAATAGTCGTGATGAAAAACCACATTGCAGTATAAATATTGAGTAAGTTTTTGTATAGAAATCAAATTTGTGGACAGTTTAGGGACATGGAGGACATTTTTTAGGACCAGTGATGGACCTATTTTAACATTCCCTACACCGGCTACAGTGGTCACCGAACCGTCTGCTGTGGCTATTTTCCTACTGCTTGGACACGGGGAATACGTGGAAAAAATATTTGGTAAGTGAGTCATATGGTCAGTAGCTCCTGAGTCCATGACCCAGGAGTTGGCAAAGGTTGTACCCGAAACATTTAACCCAATGGAGAATGGAAACTCACCTGAATATGCCAAAGAACAGGTACCTGAGGGTGTTTCAAGGTTGTTGATAAGTGATCCTGTCCCTGCAACCTCAGACATCTTTTATGAAAAAAAAAAATAACAATTCTAGGCAATTAAAGGCCTTATCCTGTCCCTGCAACCTCAGACATCTTTTATGAAAAAAAAATAACAATTCTAGGCAATTAAGGCCTTCCACGTGAAGTAGGGATCACCAGCAATAAAGGCTAGCAATCTGTTTTGATGTCAAAGAAAAGAAAAGAAAATAGAAGGAAGAAGACTAGGAAGAACAAAGGCTCTGATACCATGTTGGAGATTGAAAGAGTAAATGTTGGAGATTGAAAGAGCAATAATCCTTCTTCTTCTGAATAATACATTAGACAATAGCTTTATAGATGCTAGACCTAGTAAAAAAGGAAAGTAATAAAAGGTAAAAATACATCAAATCCCATAACTTATGGGACCTTAAAAAACCTACCTAAATTAGTTTATTCCTAAAGATATATTCTAAAAATAGCTAACTATGCACAACATAAGCCACTAATCACGTTTTCCAACACATACAAATGTTAACTTGTTTAATTCCTAAATAATGAGAATTTCTAATCACCTCGTGTTAATTAGGCTCCTCTTGTTGTTACCAGGACTATTTTTCATGCAATAACCTTGAAATTAACTTTTGTTTCTTTCTTAATAACTATATTCATTATGAAAAAAATGCCTGTGGACCATCTATAAGATGAATTCTTTGAATTTAACAAACAATTCAGTCCTTGATTTTGAATTGGATTTCTTATTGATATTCTTTGTTGAATTTAAAAATAGAGAGTTCCTCCCATCATTTTCGGTTAACAAGGCTCCTCTTTTGATTCGAAACACACTTTTTCTTACATTGAGCATGAAGTATAACACATGTGGCTAAACAATCTAGTATATTAAGTGAATCAAACAAGTATAAATATCAATAAAACTCCAAATCTATTTAAATCTATCATCTAAAGGTGCCATTCTTCATGGTTTTCATTTCGTACAAATGTTAACTGGTTTCATTCCTAAATAATGAGAATTTCTAATCACCTCGTGTTAATTAGGCTCCTCTTGTTGTTACCAAGACTATTTTTCATGCAATAACCTTGAAATTAACTTTTTTTTCTCTCTTAATAACTATATCCATTATGAAAAATATGCATGTGCACCATCAATTACATGAATTCATTCAATTTCACAAACAATGGAGTCCTTGATTTTGAATTGCATTTCTTATAGATATTAATTGTTGAATTAAAAAATAGTGACTTCCTCGCATCATTTTTGGTTTGCAAGTTTCCTCTTTTGATTCCAAACACACTTTTTGATACATTGAGCATGAAATATAACACATGTGGCCAAACAACCTAGTATATTAATTGAATCAAACATGTTTAAACATTAATAAAACTACAAATCTATTTAAATCCATCATCTAAAGGTGCCATTCCTCATGGTTTGCATTTCGTACAAATGTTAACTTGTTTAATTCCTAAATAATGAGAATTTCTAATCAACTCGTGTTAATTAGGCTCCTCTTGTTGTTACCAGGACTATTTTTCATGCAATAACCTTGAAATTAACTTTTGTTTCTTTCTTAATAACTATATTCATTATGAAAAATATGCATGTGGACCATCAATTACATGAATTCATTCAATTTAACAAACAATGGAGTCCTTAATTTTGAATTGCATTTCTTATAGATATTAATTGTGGAATTCAAAAAAAAAAACTTCCTCGCATCATTTTTGGTTAGCAAGTTTCCTCTTTTGATTCCAAACACACTTTTTGATACATTGAGCATGAAATATAACACATGTGGCCAAACAACCTAGTATATTAATTGAATCAAACATGTATAAACATCAATAAAATTCCAAATCTATTTAAATCCATCATCTAAAGGTGCCATTCTTCATGGTTTTCATTTCATACAAATGTTAACTTGTTTAATTCCTAAATAATGAGAATTTCTAATCACCTCGTGTTAATTAAGCTCCTCTTGTTGTTACCAGGACTATTTTTCATGCAATAACCTTGAAATTAACTTTTGTTTCTTTCTTAATAACTATATGCATTATGAAAAAAATGCCCGTGGACCATCTATAAGATGAATTCATTCAATTTAACAAACAATTCAGTCCTTGATTTTGAATTGGATTTCTTATTGATATTCTTTGTTGAATTTAAAAATAGAGAGTTCCTCCCATCATTTTCGGTTAACAAGGCTCCTCTTTTGATTCCAAACACACTTTTTCTTACATTGAGCATCAAGTATAACACATGTGGCTAAACAATCTAGTATATTAAGTGAATCAAACAAGTATAAACATCAATAAAACTCCAAATCTATTTAAATCTATCATCTAAAGGTGCCATTCTTCATGGTTTTCATTTCGTACAAATGTTAACTGGTTTCATTCCTAAATAATGAGAATTTCTAATCACCTCGTGTTAATTAGGCTCCTCTTGTTGTTACCAGGACTATTTTTCATGCAATAACCTTGAAATTAACTTTTTTTTTCTCTCTTAATAACTATATTCATTATGAAAAATATGCATGTGCACCATCAATTATATGAATTCATTCAATTTAACAAACAATGGAATCCTTGATTTTGAATTGCATTTCTTATAGATATTAATCGTTGAATTCAAAAATAGAGACTTCCTCGCATCATTTTTGGTTTGCAAGTTTCCTCTTTTGTTTCCAAACACACTTTTTGATACATTGAGCATGAAATATAACACATGTGGCCAAACAACCTAGTATATTAATTGAATCAAACATATTTAAACATCAATAAAACTACAAATCTATTTAAATCCATCATCTAAAGGTGCCATTCCTCATGGTTTGCATTTCGTACAAATGCTAACTTATTTAATTCCTAAATAATGAGAATTTCTAATCACCTCGTGTTAATTAGGCTCCTCTTGTTGTTATCGGGACTATTTTTCATGCAATAATCTTGAAATTAACTTTTTTTTCTTTCTTAATAACTATATTCATTATGAAAAAAATGCCCGTGGACCATCTATAAGATGAATTCATTCAATTTAACAAACAATTCAGTCCTTGATTTTGAATTGGATTTCTTATTGATATTCTTTGTTGAATTTAAAAATATAGAGTTCCTCCCATCATTTTTGGTTAACAAGGTTCCTCTTTTGATTCCAAACACACTTTTTCTTATATTGATCATGAAATATAACACATGTGGCTAAACAACCTAGTATATTAATTGAATCAAACAAGTATAAACATCAATAAAACTTCAAATCTATTTAAATCCATCATCTAAAGGTGCCATTCTTCATGGTTTTTGCTTTCATACGAATGTGTTAACTGGTTTAATTCCTAAATAATGAGAATTTCTAATCACCTCGTGTTAATTAGCCTCCTCTTGTTGTTACCAGGACTATTTTTCATGCAATAACCTTGAAATTAACTTTTTTTTCTTTCTTAATAACTATATTCATTATGAAAAAAATGCCCGTGAACCATCTATAAGATGAATTCATTCAATTTAACAAACAATTCAGTCTTTTATTTTGAATTGGATTTCTTATTGATATTCTTTGTTGAATTTCAAAATAGAGAGTTCCTCCCATCATTTTCGGTTAACAAGGCTCCTCTTTTGATTCCAAACACACTTTTTCTTACATTGAGCATGAAGTATAACACATGTGGCTAAACAATCTAGTATATTATGTGAATCAAACATGTATAAAAATTAATAAAACTCCAAATCTATTTAAATCTATCATCTAAAGGTGCCATTCTTCATGGTTTGCATTTTGTACAAATGTTAACTGGTTTCATTCCTAAATAATGAGAATTTCTAATCACTTCGTGTTAATTAGGCTCCTCTTGTTGTTACCAGGACTATTTTTCATGCAATAACCTTGAAATTAACTTTTGTTTCTTTCTTAATAACTATATGCATTATGAAAAAAATGCCCGTGGACCATCTATAAGATGAATTCATTCAATTTAACAAACAATTCAGTCCTTGATTTTGAATTGGATTTCTTATTGATATTCTTTGTTGAATTTAAAAATAGAGAGTTCCTCCCATCATTTTTGGTTAACAAGGCTCCTCTTTTGATTCCAAACACACTTTTTCTTACATTGAGCATGAAGTATAACACATGTGGCTAAACAATCTAGTATATTAAGTGAATCAAACAAGTATAAACATCAATAAAACTCCAAATCTATTTAAATCTATCATCTAAAGGTGCCATTCTTCATGGTTTGCATTTCGTACAAATGTTAACTGGTTTCATTCCTAAATATTGAGAATTTCTAATCACCTCCTGTTAATTAGGCTCCTCTTGTTGTTACCAGGACTATTTTTCATGCAATAACCTTGAAATTAACTTTTGTTTCTTTCTTAATAACTATATGCATTATGAAAAAAATGCCCGTGGACCATCTATAAGATGAATTCATTCAATTTAACAAACAATTCAGTCCTTGATTTTGAATTGGATTTCTTATTGATATTCTTTGTTGAATTTAAAAATAGAGAGTTCCTCCCATCATTTTTGGTGAACAAGGCTCCTCTTTTGATTCCAAACACACTTTTTCTTACATTAAGCGTGAAGTATAACACATGTGGCTAAACAATCTAGTATATTAAGTGAATCAAACAAGTATAAACATCAATAAAACTCCAAATCTATTTAAATCTATCATCTAAAGGTGCCATTCTTCATGGTTTGCATTTTGTACAAATGTTAACTGGTTTCATTCCTAAATAATGAGAATTTCTAATCACTTCATGTTAATTAGGCTCCTCTTGTTGTTACCAGGACTATTTTTCATGCAATAACCTTGAAATTAACTTTTGTTTCTTTCTTAATAACTATATGCATTATGAAAAAAATGCCCGTGACCATCTATAAGATGAATTCATTCAATTTAACAAACAATTCAGTCCTTGATTTTGAATTGGATTTCTTATTGATATTCTTTGTTGAATTTAAAAAATAGAGAGTTCCTCCCATCATTTTTTTGCGGTTAACAAGGCTCCTCTTTTGATTCCAAACACACTTTTTCTTACATTGAGCATGAAATATAACACACATGTGGCTAAACAACCTAGTATATTAATGAATCAAACATGTATAAACATCAATAAAACTCCAAATCTATTTAAATCCATCATCTAAAGGTGCCATTCTTCATGGTTTTGCATTTCGTACAAATGTTAACTGGTTTCATTGCCTAAATAATGAGAATTTCTAATCACCTCGTGTTAATTAGGCTCCTCTTGTTGTTACCAGGACTATTTTTCATGCAATAACCTTGAAATTAACTTTTGTTTCTTTCTTAATAACTATATTCATTATGAAAAAAAATGCCCGTGTGGACCATCTATAAGATGAATTCATTCAATTTAACAAACAATTCAGTCCTTGATTTTGAATTGGATTTCTTATTGATATTCTTTGTTGAATTTAAAAATAGAGAGAGTCCTCCCATCATTTTCGGTTAACAAGGCTCCTCTTTTGATTCCAAACACACTTTTTCTTATATTGAGCATGAATGAAATATAACACATGTGGCAAAAAAATCTAGTATATTAAAGTGAATCAAACATGTATAAACATTAATAAAAAACTCCAAATCTATTTAAATCTATCATCTAAAGGTGCCATTCTTCATGGTTTGCATTTTGTACAAATGTTAACTGGTTTCATTCCTAAATAATGAGAATTTCTAATCACTTCGTGTTAATTAGGCACCTCTTGTTGTTATCCAGGACTATTTTTCATGCAATAACCTTGAAATTAACTTTTGTTTTCTTTCTTAATAACTATATGCATTATGAAAAAAAAATGCCCGTGGACCATCTATAAGATGAATTCATTCAATTTAACAAACAATTCAGTCCTTGATTTTGAATTGGAATTTCTTATTGATATTCTTTGTTGAATTTAAAAATAGAGAGTTCCTCCCATCATTTTCGGTTAACAAGGCTCCTCTTTTGATTCCAAACACACTTTTTCTTACATTGAGCATGAAGTATAACACATGTGGCTAAACAATCTAGTATATTAAGTGAATCAAACATGTATAAACATCAATAAAACTCCAAATCTATTTAAATCTATCATCTAAAGGTGCCATTCTTCATGGTTTGCATTTTGTACAAATGTTAACTGGTTTCATTCCTAAATAATGAGAATTTCTAATCACTTCGTGTTAATTAGGCTCCTCTTGTTGTTATCGGGACTATTTTTCATGCAATAATCTTGAAATTAACTTTTTTTTCTTTCTTAATAACTATATTCATTATGAAAAAAATGCCCGTGGACCATCTATAAGATGAATTCATTCAATTTAACAAACAATTCAGTCCTTGATTTTGAATTGGATTTCTTATTGATATTCTTTGTTGAATTTAAAAATATAGAGTTCCTCCCATCATTTTTGGTTAACAAGGTTCCTCTTTTGATTCCAAACACACTTTTTCTTATATTGATCATGAAATATAACACATGTGGCTAAACAACCTAGTATATTAATTGAATCAAACAAGTATAAACATCAATAAAACTTCAAATCTATTTAAATCCATCATCTAAAGGTGCCATTCTTCATGGTTTGCCTTTCATACGAATGTTAACTGGTTTAATTCCTAAATAATGAGAATTTCTAATCACCTCGTGTTAATTAGGCTCCTCTTGTTGTTACCAGGACTATTTTTCATGCAATAACCTTGAAATTAACTTTTTTTTCTTTCTTAATAACTATATTCATTATGAAAAAAATGCCCGTGAACCATCTATAAGATGAATTCATTCAATTTAACAAACAATTCAGTCTTTTTTTTTGAATTGGATTTCTTATTGATATATTCTTTCTTTGTTGAATTTAAAAATAGAGAGTTCCTCCCATCATTTTCGGTTAACAAGGCTCCTCTTTTGATTCCAAACACACTTTTTCTTACATTGAGCATGAAGTATAACACATGTGGCTAAACAATCTAGTATATTAAGTGAATCAAACATGTATAAACATGAATAAAACTCCAAATCTATTTAAATCTATCATCTAAAGGTGCCATTCTTCATGGTTTGCATTTTGCACAAATGTTAACTGGTTTCATTCCTAAATAATGAGAATTTCTAATCACTTCGTGTTAATTAGGCTCCTCTTGTTGTTACCAGGACTATTTTTCATGCAATAACCTTGAAATTAACTTTTGTTTCTTTCTTAATAACTATATGCATTATGAAAAAAATGCCCGTGGACCATCTATAAGATGAATTCATTCAATTTAACAAACAATTCAGTCCTTGATTTTCAATTGGATTTCTTATTGATATTCTTTGTTGAATTTAAAAATAGAGAGTTCCTCCCATCATTTTCGGTTAACAAGGCTCCTCTTTTGATTCCAAACACACTTTTTCTTACATTGAGCATGAAGTATAACACATGTGGCTAAACAATCTAGTATATTAAGTGAATCAAACATGTATAAACATCAATAAAACTCCAAATCTATTTAAATCTATCATCTAAAGGTGCCATTCTTCATGGTTTGCATTTCGTACAAATGTTAACTGGTTTCATTCCTAAATAATGAGAATTTCTAATCACCTCGTGTTAATTAGGCTCCTCTTGTTGTTACCAGGACTATTTTTCATGCAATAACCTTGAAATTAACTTTTTTTTCTCTCTTAATAACTATATTCATTATGAAAAATATGCATGTGGACCATCAATTACATGAATTCATTCAATTTAACAAACAATGGAGTCCTTGATTTTGAATTGCATTTCTTATAGATATTAATTGTTGAATTCAAAAATAGAGACTTCCTCGCATCATTTTTGGTTTGCAAGTTTCCTTTTGATTCCAAACACACTTTTTTTACATTGATTGAGCATGAAATATATAACACATGTGGCCAAACAACCTAGTATATTAATTGAATCCAACATGTTTAAACATCAATAAAACTACAAATCTATTTAAATCCATCATCTAAAGGTGCCATTCCTCATGGTTTGCATTTCGTACAAATGTTAACTTGTTTAATTCCTAAATAATGAGAATTTCTAATCACCTCGTGTTAGTTAGGCTCCTCTTGTTGTTACCAGGACTATTTTTCATGCAATAACCTTGAAATTAACTTTTGTTTCTTTCTTAATAACTATATTCATTATGAAAAAAATGCCCGTGGACCATCTATAAGATGAATTCATTCAATTTAACAAACAATTCAGTCCTTGATTTTGAATTGGATTTCTTATTGATATTCTTTGTTGAATTTAAAAATAGAGAGTTCCTCCCATCATTTTCGGTTAACAAGGCTCCTCTTTTGATTCCAAACACACTTTTTCTTACATTGAGCATGAAGTATAACACATGTGGCTAAACAATCTAGTATATTAAGTGAATCAAACATGTATAAACATCAATAAAACTCCAAATCTATTTAAATCTATCATCTAAAGGTGCCATTCTTCATGGTTTGCATTTCGTACAAATGTTAACTGGTTTCATTCCTAAAATAATGAGAATTTCTAATCACCTCGTGTTAAATTAGGCTCCTCTTGTTGTTACCAGGACTATTTTTCATGCAATAACCTTGAAATTAACTTTTTTTTCTCTCTTAATAACTATATTCATTATGAAAAAAATGCATGTGGACCATCAATTACATGAATTCATTCAATTTAACAAACAATGGAGTCCTTGATTTTGAATTGCATTTCTTATAGATATTAATTGTTGAATTCAAAAATAGAGAGTTCCTCGCATCATTTTTGGTTAACAAGTTTCCCTCTTTTGATTCCAAACACACTTTTTGATACATTGAGCATGAAATATAACACATGTGGCTAAACAACCTAGTATATTAAATTGAATCAAACATAGTATAAACATCAATAAAACTACAAAATCTATTTAAATCCATCATCTAAAGGTGCCATTCTTCATGGTTTGCATTTCGTACAAATGTTAACTGGTTTTCAATTCCTAAATAATGAGAATTTCTAATCACCTCGTGTTAATTAGGCTCCTCTTGTTGTTACCAGGACTACTATTTTTCATGCAATAACCTTGAAATTAACTTTTTTTTTTCTTTCTTAATAACTATATTCATTATGAAAAAAATGCCCGTGGACCATCTATAAGATGAATTCATTCAATTTAACAAAACAATTCAGTCCTTGATTTTGAATTGGATTTCTTATTGATATTAATTGTTGAATTTAAAAATAGAGAGTTCCTCCCATCATTTTTGGTTAACAAGGCCTCTTTTTGATTCCAAACACACTTTTTCTTACATTGAGCATGAAATATAACACATGTGGCTAAACAACCTAGTATATTAATTGAATCAAACATGTATAAACATCAATAAAACTCCAAATCTATTTAAATCCATCATCTAAAGGTGCCATTCTTCATGGTTTGCATTTCCTACAAATGTTAACTGGTTTAATTCCTAAATAATGAGAATTTCTAATCACCTCGTGTTAATTAGGCTCCTCTTGTTGTTACCAGGACTATTTTTCATGCAATAACCTTGAAATTAACTTTTTTTTTTCTTTCTTAATAACTATATTCATTATGAAAAAAAAATGCCCGTGGACCATCTATAAGATGAATTCATTCAATTTAACAAACAATTCAGTCCTTGATTTTGAATTGGATTTCTTATTGATATTCTTTGTTGAATTTAAAAATAGAGAGTTCCTCCCATCATTTTTTTTTGGTTAACAAGGCTCCTCTTTTGATTCCAAACACACTTTTTCTTACATTGAGCATGAAATATAACACATGTGGCTAAACAACCTAGTATATTAAATGAATCAAACATGTATAAACATCAATAAAAACTCCAAATCTATTTAAATCTATCATCTAAAGGTGCCATTCTTCATGGTTTGCATTTCGTACAAATGTTAACTGGTTTAATTCCTAAATAATGAGAATTTCTAATCACCTCGTGTTAATTAGGCTCCTCTTGTTGTTACCAGGACTATTTTTCATGCAATAACCTTGAAATTAACTTTTTTTTTCTTTCTTAATAACTATATTCATTATGAAAAAAATGCCCGTGACCATCTATAAGATGAATTCATTCAATTTAACAAACAATTCAGTCCTTTTATTTTGAATTGGATTTCTTATTGATATTCTTTTGTTGAATTTAAAAATAGAGAGAGTTCCTCCCATCATTTTTCGTTTAACAAGGCTCCTCTTTTGATTCCAAACACACTTTTTTCTTACATTGAGCATGAAGTATAAACACATGTGGCTAAACAATCTAGTATATTAAGTGAATCAAACATGTATAAACATCAATAAAACTCCAAATCTATTTAAATCTATCATCTAAAGGTGCCATTCTTCATGGTTTGCATTTTGTACAAATGTTAACTGGTTTCATTCCTAAATAATGAGAATTTCTAATCACTTCGTGTTAATTAGGCTCCTCTTGTTGTTTACCAGGACTATTTTTCATGCAATAACCTTGAAATTAACTTTTGTTTTCTTTCTTAATAAATAAACTATATGCATTATGAAAAAAAAGCCCGTGGACCATCTATAAGATGAATTCATTCAATTTAACAAACAATTCAGTCCTTGATTTTGAATTGGATTTCTTATTGATATTCTTTGTTGAATTTAAAAATAGAGAGTTCCTCCCATCATTTTCGGTTAACAAGGCTCCTCTTTTGATTCCAAACACACTTTTTCTTACATTGAGCATGAAGTATAACACATGTGGCTAAACAATCTAGTATATTAAGTGAATCAAACATGTATAAACATCAATAAAACTCCAAATCTATTTAAATCTATCATCTAAAGGTGCCATTCTTCATGGTTTGCATTTCGTACAAATGTTAACTGGTTTCATTCCTAAATAATGAGAATTTCTAATCACCTCGTGTTAATTAGGCTCCTCTTGTTGTTACCAGGACTATTTTTCATGCAATAACCTTGAAATTAACTTTTTTTTCTTTCTTAATAACTATATTCATTATGAAAAAAATGCCCGTGGACCATCTATAAGATGAATTCATTCAATTTAACAAACAATTCAGTCCTTGATTTTGAATTGGATTTCTTATTGATATTCTTTGTTGAATTTAAAAATAGAGAGTTCCTCCCATCATTTTTCGGTTAACAAGGCTCCTCTTTTGATTCCAAACACACTTTTTCTTACATTGAGCATGAAATATAACACATGTGGCTAAACAACCTAGTATATTAATTGAATCAAACATGTATAAACATCAATAAAACTCCAAATCTATTTAAATCCATCATCTAAAGGTGCCATTCTTCATGGTTTGCATTTCGTACAAATGTTAACTGGTTTTAATTCCTAAATAATGAGAATTTCTAATCACCTCGTGTTAATTAGGCTCCTCTTGTTGTTACCAGGACTATTTTTCATGCAATAACCTTGAAATTAACTTTTTTTTCTTTCTTAATTAAACTATATTCATTATGAAAAAAATGCCCGTGGACCATCTATAAGATGAATTCATTCAATTTAACAAACAATTCAGTCCTTTATTTTGAATTGGATTTCTTATTGATATTCTTTGTTGAATTTAAAAATAGAGAGTTCCTCCCATCATTTTCGGTTAACAAGGCTCCTCTTTTGATTCCAAACACACTTTTTCTTACATTGAGCATGAAATATAACACACATGTGGCTAAAAACAACCTAGTATATTAATTGAATCAAAAACATGTATAAACATCAATAAAACTCCAAATCTATTTAAATCCATCATCTAAAGGTGCCATTCTTCATGGTTTGCATTTCGTACAAATGTTAACTGGTTTTCATTCCTAAATAATGAGAATTTTCTAATCACTTCGTGTTAATTAGGCTCCTCTTGTTGTTACCAGGACTATTTTTCATGCAATAACCTTGAAATTAACTTTTTTTTTTCTTTCTTAATAACTATATTCATTATGAAAAAAAAATGCCCGTGAACCATCTATAAGATGAATTCATTCAATTTAACAAACAATTCAGTCCTTTATTTTGAATTGGATTTCTTATTGATATTCTTTGTTGAATTTAAAAATATAGAGAGTTTTCCTCCCATCATTTTCGGTTAACAAGGCTCCTCTTTTGATTCCAAACACACTTTTTCTTACATTGAGCATGAAATATAACACATGTGGCTAAACAACCTAGTATATTAATTGAATCAAACATGTATAAACATCAATAAAACTCCAAATCTATTTAAATCTATCATCTAAAGGTGCCATTCTTCATGGTTTGCATTTCGTACAAATGTTAACTGGTTTCATTCCTAAATAATGAGAATTTCTAATCACCTCGTGTTAATTAGGCTCCTCTTGTTGTTACCAGGACTATTTTTCATGCAATAACCTTGAAATTAACTTTTTTTTCTTTCTTAATAACTATATTCATTATGAAAAAAATGCCCGTGAACCATCTATAAGATGAATTCATTCAATTTAACAAACAATTCAGTCTTTTATTTTGAATTGGATTTCTTATTGATATTCTTTGTTGAATTTAAAAATAGAGAGTTCCTCCCATCATTTTCGGTTAACAAGGCTCCTCTTTTGATTCCAAACACACTTTTTCTTACATTGAGCATGAAATATAACACATGTGGCTAAACAACCTAGTATATAAATTGAATCAAACATGTATAAACATCAATAAAACTCCAAATCTATTTAAATCCAGCATCTAAAGGTGTCATTCTTCATGGTTTGCATGTCGTACAAATGTTAACTGGTTTCATTTCTAAATAATGAGAATTTCTAATCACTTCGTGTTAATTAGGCTCCTCTTGTTGTTACCAGGACTATTTTCATGCAATAACCTTGAAATTAACTTTTGTTTTCTTTCTTAATAACTATATTCATTATGAAAAAAATGCCCGTGGACCATCTATAAGATGAATTCATTCAATTTAACAAACAATTCAGTCCTTGATTTTGAATTGGATTTCTTATTGATATTCTTTGTTGAATTTAAAAATAGAGAGTTCCTCCCATCATTTTCGGTTAACAAGGCTCCTCTTTTTTGATTCCAAACACACTTTTTTCTTACATTGAGCATGAAATATAACACATGTGGCTAAACAATCTAGTATATTAAGTGAATCAAACATGTATAAACATCAATAAAAACTCCAAATCTATTTAAATCTATCATCTAAAGGTGCCATTCTTCATGGTTTGCATTTCGTACAAATGTTAACTGGTTTTCATTCCTAAATAATGAGAATTTCTAATCACCTTCGTGTTAATTAGGCTCCTCTTGTTGTTACCAGGACTATTTTTCATGCAATAACCTTGAAATTAACTTTTTTTTCTTTCTTAATAACTATATGCATTATGAAAAAAATGCCCGTGTGGACCATCTATAAGATGAATTCATTCAATTTAACAAACAATTCAGTCCTTGATTTTTGAATTGGATTTCTTATTGATATTCTTTGTTGAATTTAAAAATAGAGAGTTCCTCCCATCATTTTCGGTTAACAAGGCTCCTCTTTTGATTCCAAACACACTTTTTCTTACATTGAGCATGAAGTATAACACATGTGGCTAAACAATCTAGTATATTAAATTGAATCAAACATGTATAAAACATCAATAAAACTCCAAATCTATTTAAATCTATCATCTAAAGGTGCCATTCTTCATGGTTTGCATTTCGTACAAATGTTAACTGGTTTCATTCCTAAATAATGAGAATTTCTAATCACCTCGTGTGTTAATTAGGCTCCTCTTGTTGTTACCAGGACTATTTTTCATGCAATAACCTTGAAATTAACTTTTTTTTCTTTCTTAATAACTATATATTCATTATGAAAAAAATGCCCGTGGACCATCTATAAGATGAATTCATTCAATTTAACAAAACAATTCAGTCCTTTATTTTGAATTGGATTTCTTATTGATATTCTTTGTTGAATTTAAAAAATAGAGAGTTCCTCCCATCATTTTTCGTTTAACAAGGCTCCTCTTTTGATTCCAAACACACTTTTTCTTACATTGAGCATGAAATATAACACATGTGGCTAAACAATCTAGTATATTAATTGAATCAAACATGTATAAAACATCAATAAAACTCCAAATCTATTTAAATCTATCATCTAAAGGTGCCATTCTTCATGGTTTGCATTTTCGTACAAATGTTAACTGGTTTCATTCCTAAATAATGAGAATTTCTAATCACCTCGTGTTAATTAGGCTCCTCTTGTTTGTTACCAGGGGACTATTTTTCATGCAATAACCTTGAAATTAACTTTTTTTTCTTTCTTAATAACTATATTCATTATGAAAAAAAATGCCCGTGTGGACCATCTATAAGATGAATTCATTCAATTTAACAAACAATTCAGTCCTTTATTTTGAATTGGATTTCTTATTGATATTCTTTGTTGAATTTAAAAATAGAGAGTTCCTCCCATCATTTTCGGTTAACAAGGCTCCTCTTTTGATTCCAAACACACTTTTTCTTACATTGAGCATGAAATATAACACATGTGGCTAAACAAATCTAGTATATTAATTGAATCAAACATGTATAAACATCAATAAAAAACTCCAAATCTATTTAAATCTATCATCTAAAGGTGCCATTCTTCATGGTTTGCATTTCGTACAAATGTTAACTGGTTTTCAATTCCTAAATAATGAGAATTTCTAATCACCTCGTGTTAATTAGGCTCCTCTTGTTGTTACCAGGACTATTTTTCATGCAATAACCTTGAAATTAACTTTTTTTTCTTTCTTAATAACTATATTCATTATGAAAAAAATGCCCGTGGACCATCTATAAGATGAATTCATTTCAATTTAACAAACAATTCAGTCCTTGATTTTGAATTGGATTTCTTATTGATATTCTTTGTTGAATTTAAAAATAGAGAGTTCCTCCCATCATTTTTGGTTAACAAGGCTCCTCTTTTGATTCCAAACACACTTTTTTTCTTACATTGAGCATGAAATATAACACATGTGGCTAAACAATCCTAGTATATTAAGTGAATCAAACATGTATAAACATCAATAAAAACTCCAAATCTATTTAAATCTATCATCTAAAGGTGCCATTCTTCATGGTTTGCATTTCGTACAAATGTTAACTGGTTTAATTCCTAAATAATGAGAATTTCTAATCACCTCGTGTTAATTAGGCTCCTCTTGTTGTTACCAGGACTATTTTTCATGCAATAACCTTGAAATTAACTTTTTTTTCTTTCTTAATAACGATATTCATTATGAAAAAAAATGCCCGTCAACCATCTATAAGATGAATTCATTCAATTTAACAAACAATTCAGTCTTTTTATTTTGAATTGGATTTCTTATTGATATTCTTTGTTGAATTTAAAAATAGAGAGTTCCTCCCATCATTTTCGGTTAACAAGGCTCCTCTTTTGATTCCAAACACACTTTTTCTTACATTGAGCATGAAGTATAACACATGTGGCTAAACAATCTAGTATATTAAGTGAATCAAACATGTATAAACATTAATAAAACTCCAAATCTATTTAAATCTATCATCTAAAGGTGCCATTCTTCATGGTTTGCATTTTGTACAAATGTTAACTGGTTTCATTCCTAAATAATGAGAATTTCTAATCACTTCGTGTTGTTATTAGGCTCCTCTTGTTGTTACCAGGACTATTTTTCATGCAATAACCTTGAAATTAACTTTTGTTTCTTTCTTAATAACTATATGCATTATGAAAAAAATGCCCGTGGACCATCTATAAGATGAATTCATTCAATTTAACAAACAATTCAGTCCTTGATTTTGAATTGGATTTCTTATTGATATTCTTTGTTGAATTTAAAAATAGAGAGTTCCTCCCATCATTTTCGGTTAACAAGGCTCCTCTTTTGATTCCAAACACACTTTTTCTTACATTGAGCATGAAATATAACACATGTGGCTAAACAATCTAGTATATTAATTGAATCAAACATGTATAAAACATCAATAAAACTCCAAATCTATTTAAATCTATCATCTAAAGGTGCCATTCTTCATGGTTTGCATTTCGTACAAATGTTAACTGGTTTCATTCCTAAATAATGAGAATTTCTAATCACCTCGTGTTAATTAGGCTCCTCTTGTTGTTACCAGGACTATTTTTTCATGCAATAACCTTGAAATTAACTTTTTTTTTTCTTTCTTAATAACTATATTCATTATGAAAAAAATGCCCGTGGACCATCTATAAGATGAATTCATTCAATTTAACAAACAATTCAGTCCTTTTATTTTGAATTGGATTTCTTATTGATATTCTTTGTTGAATTTAAAAATAGAGAGTTCCTCCATCATCATTTTCGGTTAACAAGGCTCTCCTCTTTTGATTCCAAACACACTTTTTCTTACATTGAGCATGAAATATAACACATGTGGCTAAACAATCTAGTATATTAAGTGAATCAAACATGTATAAACATCAATAAAAAACCAAAATCTATTTAAATCTATCATCTAAAGGTGCCATTCTTCATGGTTTGCATTTTGTACAAATGTTAACTGGTTTCATTCCTAAATAATGAGAATTTCTAATCACCTCGTGTTAATTAGGCTCCTCTTGTTGTTACCAGGACTATTTTTCATGCAATAACCTTGAAATTAACTTTTTTTTTCTTTCTTAATAACTATATTCATTATGAAAAAAATGCCCGTGGACCATCTATAAGATGAATTCATTCAATTTTAACAAACAATTCAGTCCTTGATTTTGAATTGGATTTCTTATTGATATTTCTTTGTTGAATTTAAAAATAGAGAGTTCCTCCCATCATTTTCGGTTAACAAGGCTCCTCTTTTGATTCCAAACACACTTTTTTCTTACATTGAGCATGAAATATAACACATGTGGCTAAACAAACTAGTATATTAAGTGAATCAAACATGTATAAAACATCAATAAAACTCCAAATCTATTTAAATCTATCATCTAAAGGTGCCATTCTTCATGGTTTGCATTTCGTACAAATGTTAACTGGTTTCATTCCTAAATAATGAGAATTTCTAATCACCTCGTGTTAATTAGGCTCCTCTTGTTGTTACCAGGACTATTTTTCATGCAATAACCTTGAAATTAACTTTTTTTTCTTTCTTAATAACTATATTCATTATGAAAAAAATGCCCGTGGACCATCTATAAGATGAATTCATTCAATTTAACAAACAATTCAGTCCTTGATTTTGAATTGGATTTCTTATTGATATTCTTTGTTGAATTTAAAAATAGAGAGTTCCTCCCATCATTTTTTCGGTTAACAAGGCTCCTCTTTTGATTCCAAACACACTTTTTTCTTACATTGAGCATGAAATATAACACATGTGGCTAAACAATCTAGTATATTAAGTGAATCAAACATGTATAAAAACATCAATAAAACTCCAAAATCTATTTAAATCTATCATCTAAAGGTGCCATTCTTCATGGTTTGCATTTCGTACAAATGTTAACTGGTTTCATTCCTAAATAATGAGAATTTCTAATCACCTCGTGTTAATTAGGCTCCTCTTGTTGTTACCAGGACTATTTTTTTCATGCAATAACCTTGAAATTAACTTTTTTTTCTTTCTTAATAACTATATTCATTATGAAAAAAATGCCCGTGGACCATCTATAAGATGAATTCATTCAATTTAACAAACAATTCAGTCCTTGATTTTGAATTGGATTTCTTATTGATATTCTTTGTTGAATTTAAAAAAATAGAGAGTTCCTCCCATCATTTTCGGTTAACAAGGCTCCTCTTTTGATTCCAAACACACTTTTTCTTACATTGAGCATGAAATATAACACATGTGGCTAAACAACCTAGTATATTAATTGAATCAAACATGTATAAACATCAATAAAAACTCCAAATCTATTTAAATCTATCATCTAAAGGTGCCATTCTTCATGGTTTGCATTTTGTACAAATGTTAACTGGTTTCATTCCTAAATAATGAGAATTTCTAATCACCTCGTGTTAATTAGGCTCCTCTTGTTGTTACCAGGACTATTTTTCATGCAATAACCTTGAAATTAACTTTTTTTTTCTTTCTTAATAACTATATTCATTATGAAAAAAAATGCCCGTGGACCATCTATAAGATGAATTCATTCAATTTAACAAACAATTCAGTCCTTGATTTTGAATTGGATTTCTTATTGATATTCTTTGTTGAATTTAAAAATAGAGAGAGTTCCTCCCATCATTTTCGGTTAACAAGGCTCCTCTTTTGATTCCAAACACACTTTTTTCTTACATTGAGCATGAAATATAACACATGTGGCTAAACAATCTAGTATATTAATTGAATCAAACATGTATAAACATCAATAAAACTCCAAATCTATTTAAATCTATCATCTAAAGGTGCCATTCTTCATGGTTTGCATTTCGTACAAATGTTAACTGGTTTCATTCCTAAATAATGAGAGAATTTCTAATCACCTCGTGTTAATTAGGCTCCTCTTGTTGTTACCAGGACTATTTTTCATGCAATAACCTTGAAATTAACTTTTTTTTCTTTCTTAATAACTATATTCATCATGAAAAAAATGCCCGTGAACCATCTATAAGATGAATTCATTCAATTTAACAAACAATTCAGTCTTTTATTTTGAATTGGATTTCTTATTGATATTCTTTGTTGAATTTAAAAATAGAGAGTTCCTCCCATCATTTTCGGTTAACAAGGCTCCTCTTTTGATTCCAAACACACTTTTTCTTACATTGAGCATGAAATATAACACATGTGGCTAAACAATCTAGTATATTAATTGAATCAAACATGTATAAACATCAATAAAACTCCAAATCTATTTAAATCTATCATCTAAAGGTGCCATTCTTCATGGTTTGCATTTCGTACAAATGTTAACTGGTTTCATTCCTAAATAATGAGAATTTCTAATCACCTCGTGTTAATTAGGCTCCTCTTGTTGTTACCAGGACTATTTTTCATGCAATAACCTTGAAATTAACTTTTGTTTCTTTCTTAATAACTATATGCATTATGAAAAAAATGCCCGTGGACCATCTATAAGATGAATTCATTCAATTTAACAAACAATTCAGTCCTTGATTTTGAATTGGATTTCTTATTGATATTCTTTGTTGAATTTAAAAATAGAGAGTTCCTCCCATCATTTTCGGTTAACAAGGCTCCTCTTTTGATTCCAAACACACTTTTTCTTACATTGAGCATGAAATATAACACATGTGGCTAAACAACCTAGTATATTAATTGAATCAAACATGTATAAACATCAATAAAACTCCAAATCTATTTAAATCCATCATCTAAAAAGGTGCCATTCTTCATGGTTTGCATTTCGTACGAATGTTAACTGGTTTAATTCCTAAATAATGAGAATTTCTAATCACCTCGTGTTAATTAGGCTCCTCTTGTTGTTACCAGGACTATTTTTCATGCAATAACCTTGAAATTAACTTTTTTTTTTCTTTCTTAATAACTATATTCATTATGAAAAAAATGCCCGTGAACCATCTATAAGATGAATTCATTCAATTTAACAAACAATTCAGTCTTTTATTTTGAATTGGATTTCTTAATGATATTCTTTGTTGAATTTAAAAAGTAGAGAGTTCCTCCCATCATTTTCGGTTAACAAGGCTCCTCTTTTGATTCCAAACACACTTTTTCTTACATTGAGCATGAAGTATAACACATGTGGCTAAACAATCTAGTATATTAAGTGAATCAAACATGTATAAACATTAATAAAACTCCAAATCTATTTAAATCTATCATCTAAAGGTGCCATTCTTCATGGTTTGCATTTTGTACACAAATGTTAACTGGTTTTCATTCCTAAATAATGAGAATTTCTAATCACTTCGTGTTAATTAGGCTCCTCTTGTTGTTACCAGGACTATTTTTCATGCAATAACCTTGAAATTAACTTTTGTTTCTTTCTTAATAACTATATGCATTATGAAAAAAATGCCCGTGGACCATCTATAAGATGAATTCATTCAATTTAACAAACAATTCAGTCCTTGATTTTGAATTGGATTTCTTATTGATATTCTTTGTTGAATTTAAAAATAGAGAGTTCCTCCCATCATTTTCGGTTAACAAGGCTCCTCTTTTGATTCCAAACACACTTTTTCCTATATTGTCCATGAAATATAACACATGTGGCTAAACAATCTAGTATATTAAGTGAATCAAACATGTATAAACATCAATAAAACTCCAAATCTATTTAAATCTATCATCTAAAGGTGCCATTCTTCATGGTTTGCATTTCGTACGAATGTTAACTGGTTTAATTCCTAAATAATGAGAATTTCTAATCACCTCGTGTTAATTAGGCTCCTCTTGTTGTTACCAGGACTATTTTTCATGCAATAACCTTGAAATTAACTTTTTTTTTTCTTTCTTAATAACTATATTCATTATGAAAAAAAATGCCCGTGGACCATCTATAAGATGAATTCATTCAATTTAACAAACAATTCAGTCTTTTATTTTGAATTGGATTTCTTATTGATATTCTTTGTTGAATTTAAAAATAGAGAGTTCCTCCCATCATTTTTCGGTTAACAAGGCTCCTCTTTTGATTCCAAACACACTTTTTCTACATTGAGCATGAAGTATAACACATGTGGCTAAACAATCTAGTATATTAAAGTGAATCAAACATGTATAAACATCAATAAAACTCCAAATCTATTTAAATCTATCATCTAAAGGTGCCATTCTTCATGGTTTGCATTTTGTACAAATGTTAACTGGTTTCATTCCTAAATAATGAGAATTTCTAATCACTTCGTGTGTTAATTAGGCTCCTCTTGTTGTTTACCAGGACTATTTTTCATGCAATAACCTTGAAATTAACTTTTGTTTTTTTCTTAATAACTATATGCATTATGAAAAAAATGCCCCGTGGACCATCTATAAGATGAATTCATTCAATTTAACAAACAATTCAGTCCTTGATTTTGAATTGGATTTCTTATTGATATTCTTTGTTGAATTTAAAAATAGAGAGTTCCTCCCATCATTTTCGGTTAACAAGGCTCCTCTTTTGATTCCAAACACACTTTTTCTTACATTGAGCATGAAGTATAAACAATGTGGCTAAACAATCTAGTATATTAAGTGAATCAAACATGTATAAACATCAATAAAACTCCAAATCTATTTAAATCTATCATCTAAAGGTGCCATTCTTCATGGTTTGCATTTCGTACGAATGTTAACTGGTTTAATTCCTAAATAATGAGAATTTCTAATCACCTCGTGTTAATTAGGCTCCTCTTGTTGTTACCAGGACTATTTTTCATGCAATAACCTTGAAATTAACTTTTTTTTCTTTCTTAATAACTATATTCATTATGAAAAAAATGCCCGTGAACCATCTATAAGATGAATTCATTCAATTTAACAAACAATTCAGTCTTTTATTTTGAATTGGATTTCTTATTGATATTCTTTGTTGAATTTAAAAATAGAGAGTTCCTCCCATCATTTTCGGTTAACAAGGCTCCTCTTTTGATTCCAAACACACTTTTTCTTACATTGAGCATGAAGTATAACACATGTGGCTAAACAATCTAGTATATAAAGTGAATCAAACATGTATAAACATTAATAAAACTCCAAATCTATTTAAATCTATCATCTAAAGGTGCCATTCTTCATGGTTTGCATTTTGTACAAATGTTAACTGGTTTCATTCCTAAATAATGAGAATTTCTAATCACTTCGTGTTAATTAGGCTCCTCTTGTTGTTACCAGGACTATTTTTCATGCAATAACCTTGAAATTAACTTTTGTTTCTTTCTTAATAACTATATGCATTATGAAAAAAATGCCCGTGGACCATCTATAAGATGAATTCATTCAATTTAACAAACAATTCAGTCCTTGATTTTGAATTGGATTTCTTATTGATATTCTTTGTTGAATTTAAAAAATAGAGAGTTCCTCCCATCATTTTTCGTTAACAAGGCTCCTCTTTTTGATTCCAAACACACTTTTTTTCTTACATTGAGCATGAAATATAACACATGTGGCTAAACAACCTAGTATATTAATTGAATCAAACAAGTATAAACATCAATAAAACTTCAAATCTATTTAAATCCATCATCTAAAGGTGCCATTCTTCATGGTTTGCATTTCGTACGAATGTTAACTGGTTTAATTCCTAAATAATGAGAATTTCTAATCACCTCGTGTTAATTAGGCTCCTCTTGTTGTTACCAGGACTATTTTTCATGCAATAACCTTGAAATTAACTTTTTTTTTTTCTTAATAACTATATTCATTATGAAAAAAATGCCCGTGAACCATCTATAAGATGAATTCATTCAATTTAACAAACAATTCAGTCTTTTATTTTGAATTGAATTTCTTATTCATATTCTTTGTTGAATTTAAAAATAGAGAGTTCCTCCCATAATTTTTTTTTAACTAGGCTCCTCTTTTGATTCCAAACACACTTTTTCTTACATTGAGCATGAAGTATAACACATGTGGCTAAACAATCTAGTATATTAAAGTGAATCAAACATGTATAAACATTAATAAAACTCCAAATCTATTTAAATCTATCATCTAAAGGTGCCATTCTTCATGGTTTGCATTTTGTACAAATGTTAACTGGTTTCATTCCTAAATAATGAGAATTTCTAATCACTTCGTGTTAATTAGGCTCCTCTTGTTGTTACCAGGACTATTTTTCATGCAATAACCTTGAAATTAACTTTTTTTTCTTTCTTAATAACTATATTCATTATGAAAAAAAAAATGCCCGTGGACCATCTATAAGATGAATTCATTCAATTTAACAAACAATTCAGTCCTTGATTTTGAATTGGATTTCTTATTGATATTCTTTGTTGAATTTAAAAATAGAGAGTTCCTCCCATCATTTTCGGTTAACAAGGCTCCTCTTTTGATTCCAAACACACTTTTTCTTACATTGAGCATGAAATATAACACATGTGGCTAAACAACCTAGTATATTAATTGAATCAAACATGTATAAACATCAATAAAACTCCAAATCTATTTAAATCCATCATCTAAAGGTGCCATTCTTCATGGTTTGCATTTCGTACAAATGTTAACTGGTTTAATTCCTAAATAATGAGAATTTCTAATCACCTCGTGTTAATTAGGCTCCTCTTGTTGTTACCAGGGACTATTTTTCATGCAATAACCTTGAAATTAACTTTTTTTTCTTTCTTAATAACTATATTCATTATGAAAAAAAATGCCCGTGAACCCATCTATAAGATGAATTCATTCAATTTAACAAACAATTCAGTCTTTTATTTTGAATTGGATTTCTTATTGATATTCTTTGTTGAATTTAAAAATAGAGAGTTCCTCCCATCATTTTCGGTTAACAAGGCTCCTCTTTTGATTCCAAACACACTTTTTCTTACATTGAGCATGAAATATAACACATGTGGCTAAACAATCTAGTATATTAAGTGAATCAAACATGTATAAACATCAATAAAAACTCCAAATCTATTTAAATCTATCATCTAAAGGTGCCATTCTTCATGGTTTGCATTTTGTACAAATGTTAAACTGGTTTCATTCCTAAATAATGAGAATTTCTAATCACCTCGTGTTAATTAGGCTCCTCTTGTTGTTACCAGGACTATTTTTCATGCAATAACCTTGAAATTAACTTTTGTTTTTCTTTCTTAATAACTATATTCATTATGAAAAAAAATGCCCGTGGACCATCTATAAGATGAATTCATTCAATTTAACAAACAATTCAGTCCTTGATTTTTTGAATTGGATTTCTTATTGATATTCTTTGTTGAATTTAAAAATAGAGAGTTCCTCCCATCATTTTCGGTTAACAAGGCTCCTCTTTTGATTCCAAACACACTTTTTTTACATTTGAGCATGAAATATAACACATGTGGCTAAACAACTAGTATATTAATTGAATCAAACATGTATAAACATCAATAAAACTCCAAATCTATTTAAATCCATCATCTAAAGGTGCCATTCTTCATGGTTTGCATTTCGTACAAATGTTAACTGGTTTCATTCCTAAATAATGAGAATTTCTAATCACCTCGTGTTAATTAGGCTCCTCTTGTTGTTACCAGGACTATTTTTCATGCAATAACCTTGAAATTAACTTTTTTTTCTTTCTTAATAACTATATTCATTATGAAAAAAATGCCCGTGGACCATCTATAAGATGAATTCATTCAATTTAACAAACAATTCAGTCTTTTATTTTGAATTGGATTTCTTATTGATATTCTTTGTTGAATTTAAAAATAGAGAGTTCCTCCCCCATCATTTTCGGTTAACAAGGCTCCTCTTTTGATTCCAAACACACTTTTTCTTACATTGAGCATGAAATATAACACATGTGGCTAAACAATCTAGTATATTAAAGTGAATCAAACATGTATAAACATCAATAAAAAAACTCCAAATCTATTTAAATCTCTATCATCTAAAGGTGCCATTCTTCATGGTTTGCATTTTGTACAAATGTTAACTGGTTTTCATTCCTAAATAATGAGAATTTCTAATCACCTCGTGTTAATTAGGCTCCTCTTGTTGTTACCAGGACTATTTTTCATGCAATAACCTTGAAATTAACTTTTTTTTCTTTCTTAATAACTATATTCATTATGAAAAAAATGCCCGTGGACCATCTATAAGATGAATTCATTCAATTTAACAAACAATTCAGTCCTTGATTTTGAATTGGATTTCTTATTGATATTCTTTGTTGAATTTAAAAATAGAGAGTTCCTCCCATCATTTTCGGTTAACAAGGCTCCTCTTTTGATTCCAAACACACTTTTTCTTACATTGAGCATGAAATATAACACATGTGGCTAAACAATCTAGTATATTAAGTGAATCAAACATGTATAAACATCAATAAAACTCCAAATCTATTTAAATCTATCATCTAAAGGTGCCATTCTTCATGGTTTGCATTTTGTACAAATGTTAACTGGTTTCATTCCTAAATAATGAGAATTTCTAATCACTTCGTGTTAATTAGGCTCCTCTTGTTGTTACCAGGACTATTTTTCATGCAATAACCTTGAAATTAACTTTTGTTTCTTTCTTAATAACTATATTCATTATGAAAAAAATGCCCGTGGACCATCTATAAGATGAATTCATTCAATTTAACAAACAATTCAGTCCTTGATTTTGAATTGGATTTTCTTATTGATATTCTTTGTTGAATTTAAAAATAGAGAGTTCCTCCCATCATTTTTTTCGTTTAACAAGGCTCCTCTTTTGATTCCAAACACACTTTTTCTTACATTGAGCATGAAATATAACACATGTGGCTAAACAACCTAGTATATATTAATTGAATCAAACATGTATAAACATCAATAAAACTCCAAATCTATTTAAATCCATCATCTAAAGGTGCCATTCTTCATGGTTTGCCTTTCATACGAATGTTAACTGGTTTAATTCCTAAATAATGAGAATTTCTAATCACCTCGTGTTAATTAGGCTCCTCTTGTTGTTACCAGGACTATTTTTCATGCAATAACCTTGAAATTAACTTTTTTTTCTTTCTTAATAACTATATTCATTATGAAAAAAATGCCCGTGAACCATCTATAAGATGAATTCATTCAATTTAACAAACAATTCAGTCCTTTTATTTTGAATTGGATTTCTTATTGATATTCTTTGTTGAATTTAAAAATAGAGAGTTCCTCCCATCATTTTCGGTTAACAAGGCTCCTCTTTTGATTCCAAACACACTTTTTTCTTACATATTGAGCATGAAGTATAACACATGTGGCTAAACAATCTAGTATATTAAGTGAATCAAACATGTATAAACATCAATAAAACTCCAAATCTCTATTTAAATCTATCATCTAAAGGTGCCATTCTTCATGGTTTGCATTTTGTACAAATGTTAACTGGTTTTCATTCCTAAATAATGAGAATTTCTAATCACCTCGTGTTAATTAGGCTCCTCTTGTTGTTACCAGGACTATTTTTCATGCAATAACCTTGAAATTAACTTTTGTTTCTTTCTTAATAACTATATTCATTATGAAAAAAATGCCCGTGGACCATCTATAAGATGAATTCATTCAATTTAACAAACAATTCAGTCCTTGATTTTGAATTGGATTTCTTATTGATATTCTTTGTTGAATTTAAAAATAGAGAGTTCCTCCCATCATTTTCGGTTAACAAGGCTCCTCTTTTGATTCCAAACACACTTTTTCTTACATTGAGCATGAAATATAACACATGTGGCTAAACAACCTAGTATATTAATTGAATCAAACATGTATAAACATCAATAAAACTCCAAATCTATTTAAATCCATCATCTAAAGGTGCCATTCTTCATGGTTTGCATTTCGTACGAATGTTAACTGGTTTAATTCCTAAATAATGAGAATTTCTAATCACCTCGTGTTAATTAGGCTCCTCTTGTTGTTACCAGGACTATTTTTCATGCAATAACCTTGAAATTAACTTTTTTTTCTTTCTTAATAACTATATTCATTATGAAAAAAATGCCCGTGAACCATCTATAAGATGAATTCATTCAATTTAACAAACAATTCAGTCTTTTATTTTGAATTGGATTTCTTATTGATATTCTTTGTTGAATTTAAAAATAGAGAGTTCCTCCCATCATTTTCGGTTAACAAGGCTCCTCTTTTGATTCCAAACACACTTTTTCTTACATTGAGCATGAAATATAACACATGTGGCTAAACAATCTAGTATATTAAGTGAATCAAAACATGTATAAAACATCAATAAAAACTCCAAATCTATTTAAATCTATCATCTAAAAGGTGCCATTCTTCATGGTTTGCATTTTGTACAAATGTTAACTGGTTTCATTCCTAAAATAATGAGAATTTCTAATCACACTTTCGTGTTAATTAGGCTCCTCTTGTTGTTACCAGGACTATTTTTTTTCATGCAATAACCTTGAAATTAACTTTTGTTTCTTTCTTAATAACTATATGCATTATGAAAAAAAATGCCCGTGGACCATCTATAAGATGAATTCATTCAATTTAACAAACAATTCAGTCCTTGATTTTGAATTGGATTTCTTATTGATATTCTTTGTTGAATTTAAAAATAGAGAGTTCCTCCCATCATTTTCGGTTAACAAGGCTCCTCTTTTGATTCCAAACACACTTTTTCTTACATTTGAGCATGAAATATAACACATGTGGCTAAACAATCTAGTATATTAAGTGAATCAAACATGTATAAACATCAATAAAACTCCAAATCTATTTAAATCTATCATCTAAAGGTGCCATTCTTCATGGTTTGCATTTCGTACGAATGTTAACTGGTTTAATTCCTAAATAATGAGAATTTCTAATCACCTCGTGTTAATTAGGCTCCTCTTGTTGTTACCAGGACTATTTTTCATGCAATAACCTTGAAATTAACTTTTTTTTTTTTTTCTTAATAACTATATTCATTATGAAAAAAATGCCCGTGAACCATCTATAAGATGAATTCATTCAATTTAACAAACAATTCAGTCTTTTATTTTTGAATTGGATTTCTTATTGATATTCTTTGTTGAATTTAAAAAATAGAGAGTTCCTCCCATCATTTTCGGTTAACAAGGCTCCTCTTTTGATTCCAAACACACTTTTTCTTACATTGAGCATGAAATATAACACATGTGGCTAAACAATCTAGTATATTAAGTGAATCAAACATGTATAAACATTAATAAAACTCCAAATCTATTTAAATCTATCATCTAAAGGTGCCATTCTTCATGGTTTGCATTTTGTACAAATGTTAACTGGTTTCATTCCTAAATAATGAGAATTTCTAATCACTTCGTGTTAATTAGGCTCCTCTTGTTGTTACCAGGACTATTTTTCATGCAATAACCTTGAAATTAACTTTTGTTTCTTTCTTAATAACTATATGCATTATGAAAAAAATGCCCGTGGACCATCTATAAGATGAATTCATTCAATTTAACAAACAATTCAGTCCTTGATTTTGAATTGGATTTCTTATTGATATTCTTTGTTGAATTTAAAAATAGAGAGAGTTCCTCCCATCATTTTTCGGTTAACAAGGCTCCTCTTTTGATTCCAAACACACTTTTTCTTACATTGAGCATGAAGTATAAACAATGTGGCTAAACAATCTAGTATATTAAGTGAATCAAACATGTATAAACATCAATAAAACTCCAAATCTATTTAAATCTATCATCTAAAGGTGCCATTCTTCATGGTTTGCATTTCGTACGAATGTTAACTGGTTTCATTCCTAAATAATGAGAATTTCTAATCACCTCGTGTTAATTAGGCTCCTCTTGTTGTTACCAGGACTATTTTTCATGCAATAACCTTGAAATTAACTTTTTTTTTTTCTTTCTTAATAACTATATTCATTATGAAAAAAAATGCCCGTGAACCATCTATAAGATGAATTCATTCAATTTAACAAACAATTCAGTCTTTTATTTTGAATTGGATTTCTTATTGATATTCTTTGTTGAATTTAAAAATAGAGAGTTCCTCCCATCATTTTCGGTTAACAAGGCTCCTCTTTTGATTCCAAACACACTTTTTTCTTACATTGAGCATGAAATATAACACATGTGGCTAAACAATCTAGTATATTAAGTGAATCAAACATGTATAAACATTATTAATAAAACTCCAAATCTATTTAAATCTATCATCTAAAGGTGCCATTCTTCATGGTTTGCATTTTGTACAAATGTTAACTGGTTTCATTCCTAAATAATGAGAATTTCTAATCACTTCGTGTTAATTAGGCTCCTCTTGTTGTTACCAGGACTATTTTTCATGCAATAACCTTGAAATTAACTTTTGTTTCTTTCTTAATAACTATATGCATTATGAAAAAAAATGCCCGTGGACCATCTATAAGATGAATTCATTCAATTTAACAAACAATTCAGTCCTTGATTTTGAATTGGATTTCTTATTGATATTCTTTGTTGAATTTAAAAATAGAGAGTTCCTCCCATCATTTTCGGTTAACAAGGCTCCTCTTTTGATTCCAAACACACTTTTTCTTATATTGATCATGAAATATAACACATGTGGCTAAACAACCTAGTATATTAATTGAATCAAACAAGTATAAACATCAATAAAACTTCAAATCTATTTAAATCCATCATCTAAAGGTGCCATTCTTCATGGTTTGCATTTCGTACGAATGTTAACTGGTTTAATTCCTAAATAATGAGAATTTCTAATCACCTTTTGTTAATTAGGCTCCTCTTGTTGTTACCAGGACTATTTTTCATGCAATAACCTTGAAATTAACTTTTTTTTCTTTCTTAATAACTATATTCATTATGAAAAAAATGCCCGTGAACCATCTATAAGATGAATTCATTCAATTTAACAAACAATTCAGTCTTTTATTTTGAATTGGATTTCTTATTGATATTCTTTGTTGAATTTAAAAATAGAGAGTTCCCTCCCATCATTTTCGGTTAACAAGGCTCCTCTTTTTGATTCCAAACACACTTTTTTTTCTACATTGAGCATGAAATATAACACATGTGGCTAAACAATCTAGTATATTAAGTGAATCAAACATGTATAAACATTAATAAAACTCCAAATCTATTTAAATCTATCATCTAAAGGTGCCATTCTTCATGGTTTGCATTTTGTACAAATGTTAACTGGTTTCATTCCTAAATAATGAGAATTTCTAATCACTTCGTGTTAATTAGGCTCCTCTTGTTGTTACAGGACTATTTTTTTTGCAATAACCTTGAAATTAACTTTTTTTTTTTTTCTTAATAACTATATTCATTATGAAAAAAATGCCCGTGAACCATCTATAAGATGAATTCATTCAATTTAACAAACAATTCAGTCTTTTATTTTGAATTGGATTTCTTATTGATATTCTTTGTTGAATTTAAAAATAGAGAGTTCCTCCCATCATTTTCGGTTAACAAGGCTCCTCTTTTGATTCCAAACACACTTTTTCTTACATTGAGCATGAAATATAACACATGTGGCTAAACAACCTAGTATATTAATTGAATCAAACATGTATAAACATCAATAAAACTCCAAATCTATTTAAATCCATCATCTAAAGGTGCCATTCTTCATGGTTTGCATTTCGTACAAATGTTAACTGGTTTAATTCCTAAATAATGAGAATTTCTAATCACCTCGTGTTAATTAGGCTCCTCTTGTTGTTACCAGGACTATTTTTCATGCAATAACCTTGAAATTAACTTTTTTTTCTTTCTTAATAACTATATATCATTATGAAAAAAAAAATGCCCGTGGACCATCTATAAGATGAATTCATTCAATTTAACAAACAATTCAGTCTTTTATTTTGAATTGGATTTCTTATTGATATTCTTTGTTGAATTTAAAAATAGAGAGTTCCTCCCATCATTTTCGGTTAACAAGGCTCCTCTTTTGATTCCAAACACACTTTTTCTTACATTGAGCATGAAATATAACACATGTGGCTAAACAACCTAGTATATTAATTGAATCAAACATGTATAAACATCAATAAAAACTCCAAATCTATTTAAATCCATCATCTAAAGGTGCCATTCTTCATGGTTTGCATTTCGTACAAATGTTAACTGGTTTTCATTCCTAAATAATGAGAATTTCTAATCACCTCGTGTTAATTAGGCTCCTCTTGTTGTTACCAGGACTATTTTTCATGCAATAACCTTGAAATTAACTTTTTTTTCTTTCTTAATAACTATATTCATTATGAAAAAAATGCCCGTGGACCATCTATAAGATGAATTCATTCAATTTAACAAACAATTCAGTCCTTGATTTTGAATTGGATTTCTTATTGATATTCTTTGTTGAATTTAAAAATAGAGAGTTCCTCCCATCATTTTCGGTTAACAAGGCTCCTCTTTTGATTCCAAACACACTTTTTCTTACATTGAGCATGAAATATAACACATGTGGCTAAACAATCTAGTATATTAATTGAATCAAACATGTATAAACATCAATAAAACTCCAAATCTATTTAAATCTATCATCTAAAGGTGCCATTCTTCATGGTTTGCATTTCGTACAAATGTTAACTGGTTTCATTCCTAAATAATGAGAATTTCTAATCACTTTGTGTTAATTAGGCTCCTCTTGTTGTTACCAGGACTATTTTTCATGCAATAACCTTGAAATTAACTTTTGTTTCTTTCTTAATAACTATATTCATTATGAAAAAAATGCCCGTGGACCATCTATAAGATGAATTCATTCAATTTAACAAACAATTCAGTCCTTGATTTTGAATTGGATTTCTTATTGATATTCTTTGTTGAATTTAAAAATAGAGAGTTCCTCCCATCATTTTCGGTTAACAAGGCTCCTCTTTTGATTCCAAACACACTTTTTCTTATATTGATCATGAAATATAACACATGTGGCTAAACAACCTAGTATATTAATTGAATCAAACATGTATAAACATCAATAAAACTCCAAATCTATTTAAATCTATCATCTAAAGGTGCCATTCTTCATGGTTTGCATTTCGTACAAATGTTAACTGGTTTCATTCCTAAATAATGAGAATTTCTAATCACCTCGTGTTAATTAGGCTCCTCTTGTTGTTACCAGGACTATTTTTCATGCAATAACCTTGAAATTAACTTTTTTTTTCTTTCTTAATAACTATATTCATTATGAAAAAAATGCCCGTGAACCATCTATAAGATGAATTCATTCAATTTAACAAACAATTCAGTCTTTTATTTTGAATTGGATTTCTTATTGATATTCTTTGTTGAATTTAAAAATAGAGAGTTCCTCCCATCATTTTCGGTTAACAAGGCTCCTCTTTTGATTCCAAACACACTTTTTCTTACATTGAGCATGAAGTATAACACATGTGGCTAAACAATCTAGTATATTAAGTGAATCAAACATGTATAAACATTAATAAAACTCCAAATCTATTTAAATCTATCATCTAGAGGTGCCATTCTTCATGGTTTGCATTTTGTACAAATGTTAACTGGTTTCATTCCTAAATAATGAGAATTTCTAATCACTTCGTGTTAATTAGGCTCCTCTTGTTGTTACCAGGACTATTTTTTCATGCAATAACCTTGAAATTAACTTTTGTTTCTTTCTTAATAACTATATGCATTATGAAAAAAATGCCCGTGGACCATCTATAAGATGAATTCATTCAATTTAACAAACAATTCAGTCCTTGATTTTGAATTGGATTTCTTATTGATATTCTTTGTTGAATTTAAAAATAGAGAGTTCCTCCCATCATTTTCGGTTAACAAGGCTCCTCTTTTGATTCCAAACACACTTTTTCTTATATTGATCATGAAATATAACACATGTGGCTAAACAACCTAGTATATTAATTGAATCAAACAAGTATAAACATCAATAAAACTTCAAATCTATTTAAATCCATCATCTAAAGGTGCCATTCTTCATGGTTTGCCTTTCATACGAATGTTAACTGGTTTAATTCCTAAATAATGAGAATTTCTAATCACCTCGTGTTAATTAGGCTCCTCTTGTTGTTACCAGGACTATTTTTCATGCAATAACCTTGAAATTAACTTTTTTTTCTTTCTTAATAACTATATTCATTATGAAAAAAATGCCCGTGAACCATCTATAAGATGAATTCATTCAATTTAACAAACAATTCAGTCTTTTATTTTGAATTGGATTTCTTATTGATATTCTTTGTTGAATTTAAAAATAGAGAGTTCCTCCCATCATTTTCGGTTAACAAGGCTCCTCTTTTGATTCCAAACACACTTTTTCTTACATTGAGCATGAAGTATAACACATGTGGCTAAACAATCTAGTATATTAAGTGAATCAAACATGTATAAACATTAATAAAACTCCAAATCTATTTAAATCTATCATCTAAAGGTGCCATTCTTCATGGTTTGCATTTTGTACAAATGTTAACTGGTTTCATTCCTAAATAATGAGAATTTCTAATCACGTCGTGTTAATGAGGCTCCTTTTGTTGTTACCAGGACTATTTTTCATGCAATAACCTTGAAATTAACTTTTGTTTCTTTCTTAATAACTATATTCATTATGAAAAAAATGCCCGTGGACCATCTATAAGATGAATTCATTCAATTTAACAAACAATTCAGTCCTTGATTTTGAATTGGATTTCTTATTGATATTATTTGTTGAATTTAAAAATAGAGAGTTCCTCTCATCATTTTCGGTTAACAAGGCTCCTCTTTTGATTCCAAACACACTTTCTCTTACATTGAGCATGAAGTATAACACATGTGGCTTAACAATCTAGTATATTAAATGAATCAAACATGTATAAACATCAATAAAACTCCAAATCTATTTAAATCTATCATCTAAAGGTACCATTCTTCATGGTTTTCTTTTCGTACAAATGTTAACTGGTTTCATTCCTAAATAATGAGAATTTCTAATCACCTCGTGTTAATTAGGCTCCTCTTCTTGTTACCAGGACTATTTTTCATGCAATAACCTTGAAATTAACTTTTTGTTCTCTCTTAATAACTATATTCATTATGAAAAATATGCATGTGGACCATCAATTACATGAATTCATTTAATTTACCAAACAATGGTGTCCTTGATTTTGAATTGCATTTCTTATAGATATTAGTTGTTGAATTCAAAAATAGAGACTTCCTCGCATCATTTTTGGTTAGCAAGTTTCCTCTTTTGATTCCAAACACACTTTTTGATACACTGAGCATGAAATTTAACACATGTGGCCAAACAACCTATTATATTAATTGAATCAAACATGTTTAAACATCAATAAAACTACAAATCTATTTAAATCCATCATCTAAAGGTGCCATTCTTCATGGTTTGCATTTCGTACAAATGTTAACTTGTTTAATTCCTAAATAATGAGAATTTCTAATCACCTCGTGTTAATTAGGCTCCTCTTGTTGTTACCAGGACTATTTTTCATACAATAACCTTGAAATTAACTTTTGTTTCTTTCTTAATAACTATATGCATTATGAAAAAAATGCCCGTGGACCATCTATAAGATGAATTCATTCAATTTAACAAACAATTTAGTCCTTGATTTTGAATTGGATTTCTTATTGATATTCTTTGTTGAATTTAAAAATAGAGAGTTCCTCCCATCATTTTCGGTTAACAAGGCTCCTCTTTTGATTCCAAAAACAATTTTTCTTATATTGATCATGAAATATAACACATGTGGCTAAACAACCTAGTATATTAATTGAATCAAACAAGTATAAACATCAATAAAACTCCAAATCTATTTCAATCCATCATCTAAAGGTGCCATTCTTCATGGTTTGCCTTTCATACGAATGTTAACTGGTTTAATTCCTAAATAATGAGAATTTCTAATCACCTCGTGTTATTTAGGCTCCTCTTGTTGTTACCAGGACTATTTTTCATGCAATAACCTTGAAATTAACTTTTGTTTCTTCCTTAATAACTATATTCATTATGAAAAAAATGCCCGTGAACCATCTATAAGATGAATTCATTCAATTTAACAAACAATTCAGTCCTTGATTTTGAATTGGATTTCTTATTGATATTCTTTGTTGAATTTAAAAATAGAGAGTTCCTCCCATCATTTTCGGTTAACAAGGCTCCTCTTTTGATTCCAAACACACTTTTTCTTACATTGAGCATGAAATATAACACATGTGGCTAAACAATCTAGTATATTAAGTGAATCAAACATGTATAAACATCAATAAAACTCCAAATCTATTTAAATCTATCATCTAAAGGTTCCATTCTTCATGGTTTGCATTTGGTACAATTGTTAACTAGTTTCATTCCTAAATAAAGAGAATTTCTAATCACCTCGTGTTAATTAGGCTCCTCTTGTTGTTACCAGGACTATTTTTCATGCAATAACCTTGAAATTAACTTTTGTTTCTCTCTTAATAACTATATTCATAATGAAAAATATGCACGTGGACCATCAATTACATGAATTCATTCAATTTAACAAACAATGGAATCGTTGATTTTGAATTGCATTTCTCATTGATATTAATTGTTGAATTCAAAAATAGAGAGTTTCTCGCATCATTTTTGGTTAACAAGGCTCCTCTTTTGATTCCAAAGCCACTTTTGGATACATTGATCATGAAATATAACACATGTGGTTAAACAAACTAGTATATTAATTGAATCAAACAAGCATAAACACCAATAAAAATCCAAATCTATTTAAAATCCATCAGCCAAAGGTGCCAATCATCACGGTTTGCATTTCGTACAAAAGTTAACTAGTTTAATTCCTAAATAATGACAATTTCTAATCACGTCATGTTAATTAGGCTCCTCTTGTTGTTACCATGACTATTTTTCATGCAATAACCTTGAAATTAACTTTTGATTCTTTCTTAATAACTATATTCATTATGAAAAAAATGCGCATGGACCATCTATAAGATGAATTCATTCAATTTAACAAACAATGGAGTCATTGAATTTGAATTGCATTTCTTATAGATATTAATTGTTGAATTGAAAAATAGAGAGTTCCTCGCATCATTTTTGGTTAGCAAGTTTCCCCTTTTGATTCCAAACACACTTTTTGATACATTTTGAATGAAATATAACACATGTGGCTAAACAACCTAGTATATTAATAGAATCAAACATGTATGAACATCAATAAAACTCCAAATCTATTTAAATCCAGCATCGAAAGGTGTCATTCTTCGTGGTCTGCATTTCGTACAAATGTTAACTGGTTTCATTCCTAAATAATGAGAATTTGCAATCACCTCGTGTTAATTAGGATCCTCTTGTTGTTACCAGGACTATTTTTCATGCAATAACCTTGAAATTAACTTTTGTTTCTTTCTTAATAACTATATGCATTATGAAAAAAATGCCCGTCGACCATCTATAAGATGAATTCATTCAATTTAACAAACAATTCAGTCCTTGATTTTGAATTGGATTTCTTATTGATATTCTTTGTTGAATTTAAAAATAGAGAGTTCCTCCCATCATTTTCGGTTAACAAGGCTCCTCTTTTGATTCCAAACACACTTTTTCTTATATTGATCATCAAATATAACACATGTGATTAAAAAACCTAGTATATTAATTGAATCAAACAAGCATAAACACCAATAAAAATCCTAATCTATTTAAATCCATCAGCCAAAGGTGCCAATCATCACGGTTTGCATTTCGTACAAAAGTTAACTAGTTTAATTCCTAAATAATGAGAATTTCTAATCACTTCGTGTTAATTAGGCTCCTCTTGTTGTTACCATGACTATTTTTCATGCAATAACCTTGAAATTAACTTTTGATTCTTTCTTAATAACTATATTCATTATGAAAAAAATGCGCATGGACCATCTATAAGATGAATTCATTCAATTTAACAAACAATGGATTCATTGATTTTGAATTGCATTTCTCATTGATATTATTTGTTGAATTCAAAAATAGAGAGTTCCTCGCATCATTTTTGGTTAACAAGGCTCCTCTTTTGATTCCTAAGCCAATTTTTGATACATTGATCATGAAATATAACACATGTGGTTAAACAACCTAGTATATTAATTGAATCAAACAAGCATAAACACCAATAAAACTCCAAATCTATTTAAATCCATCATCTAAAGGTGCCATTCTTCATGGTTTGCCTTTCATACGAATGTTAACTGGTTTAATTCCTAAATAATAAGAATTTCTAATCACCTCGTGTTAATTAGGCTCCTCTTGTTGTTACCAGGACTATTTTTCATGCAATAACCTTGAAATTAACTTTTGATTCTTTCTTAATAACTATATTCATTATGAAAAAAATGCGCATGGACCATCTATAAGATGAATTCATTCAATTTAACAAACAATGGATTCATTGATTTTGAATTGCATTTCTCATTGATATTATTTGTTGAATTCAAAAATAGAGAGTTCCTCGCATCATTTTTGGTTAACAAGGCTCCTCTTTTGATTCCTAAGCCAATTTTTGATACATTGATCATGAAATATAACACATGTGGTTAAACAACCTAGTATATTAATTGAATCAAACAAGCATAAACACCAATAAAACTCCAAATCTATTTGAATCCATCATCTAAAGGTGCCATTCTTCATGGTTTGCCTTTCATACGAATGTTAACTGGTTTAATTCCTAAATAATAAGAATTTCTAATCACCTCCTGTTAATTAGGCTCCTCTTGTTGTTATCAGGACTATTTTTCATGCAATAACCTTGAAATTAACTTTTGTTTCTTTCTTAATAACTATATTCATTATGAAAAAAATGCTCGTGAACCATCTATAAGATGAATTCATTCAATTTAACAAACAATTCAGTCCTTGATTTTGAATTGGATTTCTTATTGATATTCTTTGTTGAATTTAAAAATAGAGAGTTCCTCCCATCATTTTTGGTTAACAAGGCTCCTCTTTTGATTCCAAACACACTTTTTCTTACATTGAGCATGAAGTATAACACATGTGGCTAAACAATCTAGTATATTAAGTGAATCAAACATGTATAAACATCAATAAAACTCCAAATCTATTTCAATCCATCATCGAAAGGTGCCATTCTTCATGGTTTGCCTTTCATACGAATGTTAACTGGTTTAATTCCTAAATAATGAGAATTTCTAATCACCTCGTGTTAATTAGGTTCCTCTTGTTGTTACCAGGACTATTTTTCATGCAATAACCTTGAAATTAACTTTTGTTTCTTTCTTAATAACTATATTCATTATGAAAAAAATGCCCGTGAACCATCTATAAGATGAATTCATTCAATTTAACAAATAATTCAGTCCTTGATTTTGAATTGCATTTCTTATTGGTATTCTTTGTTGAATTTTAAAATAGAGAGTTCCTCCCATCATTTTTAGTTAACAAGGCTCCTCTTTTGATTCCAAACACACTTTTTCTTACATTGAGCATGAAGTATAACACATGTGGCTAAACAATCTAGTATATTAAGTGAATCAAACATGTATAAACATCAATAAAACTCCAAATCTATTTCAATCCATCATCTAAAGGTGTCATTCTTCATGGTTTTCATTTCGTACAAATGTTAACTGGTTTAATTCCTAAATACTGACAATTTCTAATCACCTCGTGTTAATTAGGCTCCTCTTGTTGTTACCAGGACTTTTTTTTCATGCAATAACCTTGAAATTAACTTTTTTTTTCTCTCTTAATAACTATATTCATTATGAAAAATATGCATATGGACCATCAATTACATGAATTCATTCAATTTAGCAAACAATGGAGTCCTTCATTTTGAATTGCATTTCTTATAGATATTAATTTTTGAATTCAAAAATAGAGACTTCCTCGCATCATTTTTGGTTAGCAAGTTTCCTCTTTTGATTCCAAACACATTTTTGATACATTGAGCATGAAATATAACACATGAGGCCAAACAACCTAGTATATTAATTGAATCAAACATGTTTAAACATCAATAAAACTACAAATGTGTTTAAATCCATCATCTAGAGGTGCCATTCTTCATGGTTTGCCTTTCATACGAATGTTAACTGGTTTAATTGCTAAATAATGAGAATTTCTAATCACCTCGTGTTAATTAGGCTCCTCTTGTTGTTACCACGACTATTTTTCATGCAATAACTTTGAAATTAGCTTTTGTTTCTTTCTTAATAACTATATTCATTATGAAAAAAATGCCCGTGGACCATCTATAAGATGAATTCATTCAATTAACAAACAATTCAGTCCTTGATTTTGAATTGGATTTCTTATTGATATTCTTTGTTGAATTTAAAAATAGAGAGTTCCTCCCATCATTTTCATTTAACAAGGCTCCTCTTTTGATCCCAAACACACTTTTTCCTACATTGAGCCTGAAATATAACACGTGTGGCTAAACAACCTAGTATATTAATTGAATCAAACATGTATACACATCAATAAAACTCCAAATCTATTTAAATCTATCATCTAAAGGTACCATTCTTCATGGTTTGCATTTCGTACAAATGTTAACTGTTTTCATTCCTAAATAATAAGTATTTCTAATCACCTCGTGTTAATTAGGTTCCTCTTGTTCTTACCAGGACTATTTTTCATGCAATAACCTTGAAATTAACTTTTGTTTCTCTCTTAATAACTATATTCATAATGAAAAATATGCACGTGGACCATCAATTACATAAATTCATTCAATTTAACAAACAATGGAATCGTTGATTTTGAATTGCATTTCTCATTGATATTAATTGTTGAATCCAAAAATAGAGAGTTCCTCGCATCATTTTTGGTTAACAAGGCTCCTCTTTTGATTCCAAAGCCACTTTTGGATACATTGATCATGAAATATAACACATGTGGTTAAACAAACTAGTATATTAATTGAATCAAACAAGCATAAACACCACTAAAAATCCAAATCTATTTAAATCCATCAGCCAAAGGTTCCAATCATCACGGTTTGCATTTCGTACAAAAGTTAACTAGTTTAATTCCTAAATAATGACAATTTCTAATCACGTCATGTTAATTAGGCTCCTCTTGTTGTTACCATGACTATTTTTCATGCAATAACCTTGAAATTAACTTTTGATTCTTTCTTAATAACTATATTCATTATGAAAAAAATGCCCATGGACCATCTATAAGATGAATTCATTCAATTTAACAAACAATGGAGTCATTGAATTTGAATTGCATTTCTTATAGATATTAATTGTTGAATTGAAAAATAGAGAGTTCCTCGCATCATTTTTGGTTAGCAAGTTTCCCCTTTTGATTCCAAACACACTTTTTGATACATTTTGAATGAAATATAACACATGTGGCTAAACAACCTAGTATATTAATAGAATCAAACATGTATGAACATCAATAAAACTTCAAATCTATTTAAATCCAGCATCTAAAGGTGTCATTCTTCGTGGTCTGCATTTCGTACAAATGTTAACTGGTTTCATTCCTAAATAATGAGAATTTGTAATCACCTCGTGTTAATTAGGCTCCTCTTGTTGTTACCAGGTCTATTTTTCATGCAATAACCTTGAAATTAACTTTTGTTTCTTTCTTAATAACTATATGCATTATGAAAAAAATGCCCATCGACCATCTATAAGATGAATTCATTCAATTTAACAAACAATTCAGTCCTTGATTTTGAATTGGATTTCTTATTGATATTTTTTGCTGAATTTAACAATAGAGAGTTCCTCCCATCATTTTCGGTTAACAAGGCTCCTCTTTTGATTCCAAACACACTTTTTCTTCCATTGATCATGAAATATAACACATGTGGCTAAACAACCAAGTATATTAATTGAATCAAACAAGTATAAACATCAAGAAAACTCCAAATCTATTTAAATCCATCATCTAAAGGTGCCATTCTTCATGGTTTGCCTTTCATACGAATGTTAACTGGTTTAATTCCTAAATAATGAGAATTTCTAATCACCTCGTGTTAATTAGGCTCCTTTTGTTGTTACCAGGACTATTTTTCATGAAATAACCTTGAAATTAACTTTTGTTTCTTCCTTAATAACTATATTCATTATGAAAAAAATGCCCGTGGACCATCTATAAGATGAATTCTTTCAATCTAACAAACAATTCAGTCCTTGATGTTGAATTGGATTTCTTATTGATATTCTTTGTTGAATTTAAAAATAGAGAGTTCCTCCCATCATTTTCGTTTAACAAGGCTCCTCTTTTGATTCCAAACACACTTTTTCTTACATTGAGCATGAAATATAACACATGTGGCTAAACAACCTAGTATATTAATTGAATCAAACATGTATACACATCAATAAAACTCCAAATCTATTTAAATCTATCATCTAAAGGTGCCACTCTTCATGGTTTGCATTTCGTACAAATGTTAACTGTTTTCATTCCCAAATAATGAGTATTTCTAATCACCTCATGTTAATTAGGCTCCTCTTGTTGTTACGAGGACTATTTTTCATGCAATAACCTTGAAATTAACTTTTGTTTCTCTCTTAATAACTATATTCATAATGAAAAATATGCACGTGGACCATCAATTACATGAATTCATTCAATTTAACAAACAATGGAGTCCTTGATTTTGAATTGCATTTCTCATTGATATTAATTGTTGAATTCAAAAATAGAGAGTCCCTCGCATCATTTTTGGTTAACAAGGCTCCTCTTTTGATTCCAAAGCCACTTTTTGATACATTAATCATGAAATATAACACATGTGGTTAAACAACCTAGTATATTAATTGAATCAAACAAGCATAAACACCAATAAAAATCCAAATCTATTTAAATCCATCAGCCAAAGGTGCCAATCATCACGGTTTGCATTTCGTACAAAAGTTAACTAGTTTAATTCCTAAATAATGAGAATTTCTAATCAGGTCATGTTAATTAGGCTCCTCTTGTTGTTACCATGACTATTTTTCATGCAGTATCCTTGAAATTAACTTTTGATTCTTTCTTAATAACTATATTCATTATGAAAAAAATGCCCATGGACCATCTATAAGATGAATTCATTCAATTTAACAAACAATGGAGTCATTGAATTTGAATTGCATTTCTTATAGATATTAATTGTTGAAATGAAAAATAGAGAGTTCCTCGCATCATTTTTGGTTAGCAAGTTTCCCCTTTTGATTCCAAACACACTTTTTGATACATTTTGAATGAAATATAACACATGTGGCTAAACAACCTAGTATATTAATTGAATCAAACATGTATAAACATCAATAAAACTCCAAATCTATTTAAATCCAGCATCTAAAGGTGTCATTCTTCATGGTTTTCATTTCGTACAAATGTTAACTAGTTTCATTCCTAGATAATGAGAATTTGTAATCACCTCGTATTAATTAGGCTCCTCTTGTTGTTACCAGGACTATTTTTCATGCAATAACCTTGAAATTAACTTTTGTTTCTTTCTTAATAACTATATGCATTAGGAAAAAAATGCCCGTGGACCATCTATAAGATGAATTCATTCAATTTAACAAACAATTCAGTCCTTGAATTTGAATTGGATTTCTTATTGATATTCTTTCTTGAATTTAAAAATAGAGAGTTCCTCCCATCATTTTCGGTTACCAAGGCTCGTCTTTTGATTCCAAACAATCTTTTTCTTATATTGATCATGAAATATAACACATTTGGCTAAACAACCTAGTATATTAATTGAATCAAACATTTATAAACATCAATAAAACACCAAATCTATTTAAATCTATCATCTAAAGCTGTCATTCTTCATGGTTTGCATTTCGTACAAATGTTAGCTGGTTTAATTCCTAAATAATGAGAATTTCTAATGACCTCGTGTTAATTAGGCTCCTCATGTTGTTACCTTGACTATTTTTCATGCAATAACCTTGAAATTAACTTTTGATTCTTTCTTAATAACTATATTCATTATGAAAAAAATGCGCAGGGACCATCTATAAGATAAATTCATTCAATTTAACAAACAATGGAGTGATTGATTTTGAATTGCATTTCTGATAGATATTAATTGTTGAATTGAAAAATAGAGAGTTCCTCGCATCATTTTGGGTTAGCAAGTTTCCCCTTTTGATTCCAAATACACTTTTTGATACATTTAGAATGAAATATAACACATGTGGCCAAACAACCTAGTATAGTAATTGAATCAAACATGTATAAACAACAATAAAACTCTAAATCTATTTAAATCTATCATCTAAAGGTGCCATTCTTCATGGTTTGCAGTTCGTACAAATGTTAACTGTTTCCATTCCTAAATAATGATTATTTCTAAGCACCTCGTGTTAATTAGGCTCCTCTTGTTGTTACCAGGACTATTTTTCATGCAATAACCTTGAAATTAACTTTTGATTCTTTCTTAATAACTATATTCATTATGAAAAAAATGCGCAGGGACCATCTATAAGATGAATTCATTCAATTTAACAAATAATGGAGTCATTGATTTTGAATTGCATTTCTGATAGATATTAATTGTTGAATTGAAAAATAGAGAGTTCCTCGCATCATTTTGGGTTAGCAAGTTTCCCCTTTTGATTCCGAACACACTTTTTGATACATTTTGAATGAAATATAACAAATGTGGCTAAACAACCTAGTATATTAATTGAATCAAACATGTATAAACATCAATAAAACTCCAAATCTATTTAAATCCAGCATCTAAAGGTTCCATTCTTCATGGTTTGCATTTCGTACAAATGTTAACTGATTTAATTCCTAAATAATGAGAATTTGTAATCACCTCGTGTTAATTAGGCTCCTCTTGTTGTTACCAGGATTATTTTTCATGCAATAACCATGAAATTAACTTTTGTTTCTTTCTTAATAACTATATTCTTTATGAAAAATATGCATGTGGACCATCAATTACATGAATTCATAATGGAGTCCTTGATTTTGAATTGCATTTCTTATAGATATTAATTGTTGAATTCGAAAATAGATACTTCCTCGCATCATTTTTGTTTAGCAAGTTTCCTCTTTTGATTCCAAACACACTTTTTGATACATTGAGCATGAAATATAACACATGTGGCCAAACAACCTAGTATATTAATTGAATCAAACATGTATAAACATCAATAAAACTCCAAATCTATTTAAATCCATCATCTAAAGGTGCCATTCTTCATGGTTTGCATTTCATACAAATTTTATCTAGTTTAATTCCTAAATAATTAGAATTTCTAATCACGTTGTGTTAATTAGGCTCCTTTTGTTGTTACCAGGACTATTTTTCATGCAATAACCTTGAAATTAACTTTTGTTTCTTTCTTAATAACTATATGCATTATGAAAAAAATGCCCGTGGACCATCTATAAGATGAATTCATTTAATTGAACAAACAATTTAGTCCTTGATTTTGAATTGGATTTCTTATTGATATTCTTTGTTGAATTTAAAAATAGAGAGTTCCTCCCATCATTTTCGGTTAACAAGGCTCCTCTTTTGATTCCAAACACACTTTTTCTTATATTGATCATGAAATATAACACAAGTGGCT